>JAYJLV010000046.1:19798864-19825043 GCA_036873485.1 Torymus texanus
TTATTCAATAATATCTACAACCTGTGTAAGTTTTGGAAAAATTGGTGATCCGGAACCCTGAGTCTCTCCTTGTTAGTATAGAGTTTATTTTATTCTTTCTTATATTTGAATTTCAGAATCACTAACGCCATCTATGATACGAAAAGCATAATATTAAAAAAATTAGACACGAGCGACCGACTGCACTTGTCCTTAACAGCAGTCGATAATGTCGAACATTTATAAAAGTTCAGTGTCTTACATGTGTCAATACATAAATTTATTTATTATAGTTTACGCAATTTATCATCATTGTGATAGGCAATGATCAATTTATTAAAATATTGTTGCATTAAACATAATAAAATATTTATTAAATTAAAAAAATTAAATCACTATGGCTGAATGCAGAACCTTTTTTAATAACAACATCTAGAAATAAATTCTGAACGTATTCCTGATATATGTATTTTTTACAGTTATCAAATATTTGATTTCATTTATAAAGAAAGATTATAAAATTAGCCACATTCTTTGACGAATATCAACAAAAAATATTTAATAACAATATCATTAAAAATTTTCATTACGTACACATTAAAGTAAAAATTCAAAACTCACGTTGGAATAATAATATTTGTTAAGCATATGAAAGAATTAATATCTTTTTTATTATCAATCATGCCATTAATACCATTAATATTAGTCTAATGGCTATAAAGAAGTTTAAACAATAAATATCTCTATAAATTTTGACATCACCTACGTTACAAAATTTTGCTACCTTATAAAAATATAATATTAGTTTTGGCGCTAATGTTATCTGTTTCAAGAAAATGCTAAATTTAATAAGGCTGTGGGTCTTCCTCTCTATATAAAACATGAAGACACGAAATCTTTTATTGTAAAAATCCATAACAACAGAAATGGAAAAGATATCCGTTAATCTCACCTTGCTCTACGTCATCTTGGAAAGTTCTCCAACAAAACTTTTCAGTATCATTTGGATCCTTATAAAAAGCTATTAAATCTTTTATTTCTTCTTCGGCTAAATAGAGTTTACCGAGAGCTGATTGCTGGAGAGCACACAACCCTCTTCGAAATTGATTATCCGTTATTTTGCCAACATTAAAAACATCAAAATCCTTAAAATATAAAATAACAACATGATATACTATTTGCAATTGTTACTTGAGAATGTTATGGCTAAATAGTTTCTGACAAAAGCTCCTTTTAGAACTGTGATAAATAATTATATGAAATAGGGGACATAAGCAACGCAGAAATGCAATCTGAATATTATAAGCATTCAAAATCAGGAATCTAAAGAAAATCGACATAAGAATCAAAAATAAAAATCAGGATTGAAAACTGAAATCGCGAGTTATGAGTCCCGGTCAGGGTCACCAAGCAAATAAAAGAGAAAAAAGTTTGTACTCGTACTTTTATTACAGGCTCTTATGGAAGAAGTAAAGTTTTAAATTTTAATTTTCCTGGTACGTTCTTTAAAAACTTAAGTTCCTTATAAAGGAACTTGTAAATAAAAAGATTATTGATAAAATTTTGAAGGTATTACGTATAAAACGAAAGACTGTGCTTCTAGTGTATACTCGCAGGGCCGAAGTACTCGATCAATTGTAATGAATGACTTCTTTATTTTTTATATTGTAGGATACATAAATGGCTCGCCGACCTATCACACGTTAAAGCTTAAAATATACTGGATCATATTTCTATACACTTATAAGACGAAAAAATCGTTAACTATTCTGTATCAATTATTTAACGCAGTTTTAAAGCCAAGAACTACTTTTAGCACAGATTACATAACCATAATATTCTTAATGTTAAAATCATAATTGAAACACTGAACCTGAAAATACTTTGCAACTTGTATTTGATTTTTATAAACATGGTCTTGAATTCTTAACATGATTTCATAAATGTCCCTTATTCTTTTCGTACTGGTATCAATAGGCAAAAAATGTAATTGTTTAGGAAATACACAAGATGTTCTAATTTTTCCTATTTCTGGTCTTGGTAACTTGGGCAATTGTACAGAAATCACTCTTCCTGGAAAATTATCTAAAAGATTCTGAAAATTTTTAAAAAATTTAAAAATATATCTTGCATAAATAAATGGATATAGTGCATCTATAAAATATCTATGCAGTAGAAAATAAAGCATGCACCGTTGCAATGCACGCAGTACCAGCACGCATGCATGAAGGGTTGTATACATGCAGGCGGAGAATTAATCGAGACCTTACCTATAGATCTCACGGCAACGGTTTCTTATGTTTGTGGTTGCGGAGGATAGAAACATCTTGATTATCAAACCGAAAAAAGGTTGTGTACCAATGAGTAGCTGTATATGCATTCAATAGTATTGTTTTTAAATTACATTATAAAAAAAAATTTTTTTATTTTTCAAATCAAATCTAAATATTTAAATTTTAATAACTAAAAACAGATAGTTTTGTCTGGTTTACATATTTCATGAAGATAAATAAAAATTTTTACTACATAGACGTTTTTAAGATTCAGTAGAGTTTATATCTAATTCTTATCTTATCCAACTCTAAACTCTTTAGATAACCAATTATTGGTACATTTACCTTAGTATATTGTTATCAAAAAACGGTATTTATAAACGATGAAATTATAAGCGAAAAATATCTCAAAGATTTAAAAAAACACATTTTATTAACTTCTCAAAATGTTTTTCTCAGCAATTATATGCAGCTGATAGAAAATCATCAAAAGACGTTTTTCTCTCAAAAAAGGGAAAAATAGTCTGTAATTCTTTGAAATCAACATGAATAATTTTTGGAATTTAATATTTATTTATAATAGTTGTTAAAAAAAAAAACAATAAATGAGACCACTTTTCAACTTGGTAGCCAAAATATTTGGATTATCTACATTCAAAAACATAAGTAACCCGACAAATTATCGAGAAGACCGATCGAGATCTTAGAGCCAGGACTAAATGTAAAATTTACTAATCACATAATTTCTAATTTATTAGATATTTTTTCTTTCATCATAAATTTCAATTATTTTGTTTCGAGTAAATAAAACTTTTTTTGTAATTCCCCTCTATCTTTCTCTTTTATCATAATCATGTATAATTAACATTCAAACATAATTATATCATATGAGCGTACTAATAAGATTGTTACATCAGGTAGTTTTCTACTTTATACTTCGATTGGCAACATAATGTAATAACATTATCCAATAATGTTGCCATTTGAAGTATAAAATTGAATACTACATGATATCACATACTTTATTTCTACGCTCGTATTATCCGTGTTTTCACTATTTTCACTAATTTTTTAAATGTTCTCATCCCTTTATCATATTACGAAGAAACAAATAGTAGGTTCTTTTGTTAACAGTTTAACAAAAATTGAAATATTAAAAAACAATATGTAGAAATCTGTAAATTATTCAGACATACGATTTATTATAGGCATAATTATATAGTTAATGAATAAATATCTAGACATAAGATTCTTATTTGCAAATCTAAATTTAAATTTATTTGAGAAAAACCATTGTGACTATGATAAACGTAGAACTGTTTTATTTTTGTACGTTGTTGTGCAGTTTTACTCGGTTTCTAATTTATAATATACAATTAATAATTTCTTTCAAACTGGTAACATAATATATGAAAACCTAGAAAAACTTTTTCGTAAAGTTTGAAGACATTTACGTTTGTCTATATTTTTTTAAATATATCTACAGGTTGTTATGCTTTTTCTTACGCTTATAAATTTGGCATAATATATATATATATATATATATATATATATAATAAAGTTTCCGATCTAGAATCTGTACGAGTGTATAAAAGAGGCAACAAATTTTCCTAGAGAAACCTAGTCCATTTCTGAACTGAAAAGCCAAAATAAAGATTTATTATAAAATTGTCCAGTGTAAATAAAAGACATAGTGAACCCAGCCAAACAATACAAAACTGTGTAGAGAACCGTACACCGTGACCGAAAAACCAACATTTTTTATATAATTCTCTAGTTTGTTTTTATTTCTTACACATCAGGAACTTGAAAAAATTTTGCTTTTAGATATGCATGTAAATATACTCATAATAACTATAAACTTGTAAATTTATCTAATTTTAATTTGTAATGTTAATAATTTACTAAATAATGAACTGATTGTAAAATATTTCTTTATGAGTTTATTAATCACTGATTAAAATGATAATTTAATATTAATATAATTTGTAAACGCTTACCCCTCCATTATCAAGAGCATTATTTTTTTTAAAAACATTTTGAGCCTCTTCAATAGCTTGAATAAACGCAACATAGTTTATAGTATAAGCATCTTTAGCAAATTTTTTTATCAAAAGATGCATTTCTTCTGGCGCTAGCGTTATGTTTAAGAAATGTAATATTCTACCAAAGTGCGCAAGTGTTACTGACCCACAGTTATTCGATATCTATAAAAATAAATAAGTAGTTTATTATATTCAATGAGTAGAAAGTAACATTTGCTTACCAATTCGTAATCTTGAAAATATGGTCTCAAAACAAGCTTTCGTTTGTTAATAACAGAAGCTATTTTGGTTATAATAATTTCTAAATTCCTATGTTCAGTTACACCTAAACAATTACTCTGTAATGGATCTTCCCACTCTTCTCCACTAACCCAAGAAAAATTTTTCTCAAATGTTGGACCTTAAAAATATTCAACAGATTCAATTTGAACTATTTTACAGTACTCAATAGGTAAGATATGTACAATATTATTCATAAGAAGTTGTTTGCACATAATATGTGATTCATTAAAGACTAAATTTTAGATTTTTTGATATAATAAAATGAATTTCGTATATTGTATGACTATTTAATCAGTTGAATGAATGTTATGAGTGTTCATACTATCTTTATGGATGATTCCACAAAACTGGCTGTAAAAAATTCGTCCATCTTGACACCGGAAATAATCAGCAAGTTCGCAAATCTCTTGATTCGAAAGTCCAATTAATTTACCTAAACGTCCAGACAAAACTGTAATAAAGTCTGATTCTGAAATTTTAAAAACAAACTTGTTAATGTATAAAAAGTAAAGATAATATTAAAAATTTCAACTACTTGTTTAATATTTTCGAGAATAACAAATGTACTATACAGTATTTCCATCCTATCAAGGAAAAAACAAAATAACCTAACGATTAAATATCGTGATATAAGCTTTATTTATTTGGTAGCTACGATGTCCATAGCCGTTTAAAATTTATATTTTCGATGCACTTATTTTTACCAGAAATTAAATTATGCTGTTGAGTATCCAAAGGAGTAAAACACTTCCAAATATTTAAATTGATCCGAGTCAGTGCTGCTCGAATTTTATTACATGTCCGCCAAATATTATGTGAATGCAATTCCTAAAAATATAATACCTAACATTAATTATAATTAATTTAAAATACAAAATAAATATGAAATGTAAATTTAATGTAATAGTTTTACAATAGTCATATAATTTTATGTGACAAAACAAAGGTTATGTAATAAATACAATAGTAACATCACTATAATTAACATAGTTCAAAATTAATGTACCTTAATGTTTTCAATCATTTTTAATATATTTTTTTCGTTTTCCCTAATATTCACAACAATGGCACTCTGTAACTTTTAAATTTAATATTGTTTTGTTATAAACTACATAAATTTATGTTTCAACTAAAATCGAAAAACAAGTGATGACTTGATGTACAAGAGTACAAACATACTTCTTTTATTTTATTTTAAAGTACTACCCCTATGTAAAGCACGTTTTTTAAAGAATTTTTATGAATTTTTTTTAATAAGAAAATGAAATGCAATCTTCTTAATTTTTTTATACGTTATTATTGACATCAAGATCATACAAAAAATTGTTTTTAAGTCAATTTTACAACTTAATTTTATTTTTAATTTTACAATTTTACTACTTAGAAAAAAGACAAGAGTGGCGAGGTACGTCTACAGGCTGTTGTAGTCATCTGAAACAAAAAATTCAAAATGATTATTGGTAAGTAGGCTTACCACTATTGCCCGAACTAGGGTATTTTATTTTTATGCAAAATTAACAAACTGTCGAACTTAAAAAAAACATTGGGTTTTCTTGTCGTACATTATTTTAAAAAATAAGAGATTATTTAAATATTCAAAATATCCTAGTTCAGGTAGTAGGATTATGTGTTGTTACGGGGTGAATTTAACCCGAGCGAGCGCATGCAAATTACCTATACGCGCGCAGTTTTAACCGTCAGCTTCCTTGTTCTCGTATGACCAGCGGCTAACTGAAAGTCGGAGAAGGGGAGTTCCGACGGGAGGAACCGGGTAGAAATAATCACTATATGTATTGTCGAAATATATGGAATCAACACTTGCGTTTCGACGCGATGGGGTGCAGACGGCGTCTTAGTGGGTCTCGTTGCAGGTCGTGTCCGTGAACTTATTTTCTCGTAGGACAATACTAGAGAGCGCGAGCAGAGCTTAATGCTTGCTCTGCTCACCTCTCCTCGCACTTTTTCCTACGCTGGGCTTGCGCTGGCCGTCCCGGTCTCTCTCTCTCTCTCTCTCTCTCTCTCTCTATCTCTATCTCTCTCTCTCTCCTACAATTAGGTACCTGTGACAATTCCTTCATAGTGTATAAAACGTTGTGTCCAAATTTTAGCCCAATCGGATAGATAAAATTGTGGGTGCGTACCCCGCGACTAAAAAATGTAGTTTCGAGAAAAGCGCATTTAAAGTTTTTATAACACATTACTCGTAAAAAAAGTTAACTTAACTACTGCTATGCCTATTGCATACAGAAAACCTTCGAATTCTCTGTAGGCATCGTTTACAGCCATTTTTTCTACTCTATGAAGCACCCTGGCTTCCTTAGAACTCTGCTGAGTGACTTTGTCTGCAAGATGAATACGTTTTGCGTCTTGCGATTCAGCAAAGTTTCTGGCTATTCCGCCGATCTGCACTCCTATGACTTCCATGATCTTTAGTAGAGTCAAAACTCCTTCATTGAAGATGTATGCTGCTGTAAGAGTAGCAATTTCCAAGATTTTTTGTCAGTAAAGATGTGTTTTGGCGCTAGATTCCAGACACAGTGATTAAAACTTTCGTTTGAGTTTTGCGTGTTTTTTCCTAAGCATCTTGTCAAAAGTTTATCGACTGACAGTTCTTCGTAGATTGGTTTTAGATATTTATAGTCTCTTCATCAACGGTCAGAGGATGGCTGTAAGTGTGCTCTAATTTCTTTACTTTCAATTTCTGGTATTTGCACCAAAAGTACTCACCTTCTGGCCACTTGTCATGTTGTGGGTTTTTATCTGTCGAAGTCATATGGTAGAACGTTGACCACACTGCTTTTTGCATATCATCAAGAGAATTAGGATTTCTCATTATTGCAAGACCGTAGTACATATTTAGACATATTTAACATTACTTTATTTGTTAAATTAAGACACTTGGATTTTGCAACTTTGCTAGAAGCAGAATCTCTATTTGTTTTACGCTTTTTAGACAAACTTTCAGCATTACTTTGTTCTTCGGCTTTGCGTTTCTTTTCTTCGGCTGCTTCAAGCTGTTTCTCAGCTTTAAATACCTTAGCTGTTTGAAGATGCCGATACATGGGTTTTTTTACGTGCAAAACACACTTCACTTTACTACCACTGGATCGCAATGGATGGATCTGCTTCTATAACAGGTTTTTGAAGGTCTTAGCGTCGCTGTCTCCTACGTATTTCGCGAACTTATTTATTTCGTCGCTCTGGATTAAAAAGGGGTAAACTCGGCGTCTGCTTCAAAAAGAAGTCAACTCGGCGTCCGCTTCAAAAAGGGGTCAACTCGGTGTCCGCGTCAAAAAGGAGTCAACTCGGCGTCTGCTTCAAAAAGAAGTCAACTCGGCGTCCGCTTCAAAAAGGGGTCAACTCGGTGTCCGCGTTAAAAAGGAGTCAACTCGGCGTCCGCTTCCAAAAGGGGTCAACTCGGTGTTCGCGTCAAAAAGGAGTCAACTCGGCGTCCGCTTCAAAAAGGAGTCAATTCAAACGCGATTTTTTTTTCTCGAAATTTAGGTTGGCAACACCATTGAATGGGAAAATGTATAATTTGTAATATATTTATAGACTGTACATTGATTATAAAATATGTTATGTATATTTTATGTAAATTTTTTCTTTGTACCATAGCTTATAAAAAAAACATTTGAGCTATTACCTATAAAAATACATCACCGGTTTCCTAAGAAAAATTATTTAAATGTTTAAAAAAAACTAGCTTTTGTAATAAATAGATGTATACAAAAAATGACTAAAAGTAAAACCATACTCATATATAAACTGGCTAATTTTTTTCCTTCCTTAAATACAAAATAAGTTTTCACATTTAATATTTTATGCTAAATATATTTACGTTAAAATATACAAATATACACACTAAATATTGTACAATTATTGTACTTACAATCCATTTTTGTGATATATTAAAGATTATACTTATGAAGACGCTTTTATTCTCGATGATATAGACAGTCACACGTAAATCGATGCTGCCGATTGAACAGCCCGCGAAACAATGAAAAATTTGCATTCGGCGCGTCGATGCTCCGAAATTGTATACCTTGACAACAACTCTAACGTCAAAATGTAAACAAAACGCGCGATAGCTAAAAATCAAGACAAATGCATGAAAAAATTTTGAATTTTAGTTACAAAAAGTCGCATTTGGCGCGCTGATGCTCTACAGCAAATGTTTTTTGTATAAGCTATGGTACAAAGAAAAAGTTTACATAAAATATACATAACATATTTTATAATCAATGTACAGTCTATAAATATATTACAAATTATACGTTTTCCCATTCAATGATGTTGCCAAACTAAATTTCGAGAAAAAAAATCGCGTTTGAGTTCGCTCCTTTTTGAAGCGGACGCCGAGTTGACTCCTTTTTGAAGCGGACGTCGAGTTGACTCCTTTTTGACGCGGACACCGAGTTGACTCCTTTTTGAAGCGGACGCCGAGTTGACTCCTTTTTGACGCGGACGCCGAGTTGACTCCTTTTTGAAGCGGACGTCGAGTTGACTCCTTTTTGACGCGGACGCCGAGTTGACCCCTTTTTAATCCAGAGCGACGATTTATATTATCCCGTCTACTTCCACTTTACCTGCGCTACCTTCGAGATTAGCAATACATTCTTCTTTATGATCTTCATACAGAGCATCTGCTTCTTCATCATCTTTGCCTGCCAATTACTGGCATCCTTTGCAGATTTTACTTCAACATCTATTATTTTTCTTTAAAATTTTCCTATCAAAAAAAAAAAAGACCCAACAGTGATGAAAATCCTCGATTAGACCACGAACCGTCATCATAGAAACTGTAATCTGATCTTCGGGCAGACCCCTCTTGGCATTTTTTGCTTTTTCTTCGGCAACTGCTTTTCTAAACACCAATTCAGAAACGGCTTTTACGGCAATGCTAATTTGTTCTATTACTGAATAATATAGACTGTTACTAAAACAATTTATAATATCTATCATAGAACAAAACAAACTAATACCACTGTAATCGACACCAAATAACCGCATAACGAAAGAAAAACGTCTATTTATTTCATATGCATTTTTGATTAGCGGACAGGAATCAATCAAAAACTCTCACACGAACACTTTACATTTAATTTAAATCCTAGTCCTCGTGGTGATGTTTTAAAAAATTTTATGTCACCATTACACTCTTTAAACGTTATTAAAGATTGTAATATACCAAACACTAAATTGAAACTTAGAATAACGTAACTGAACGATTCATCGTAATTGACTTCAAAATGTATAATTAATATTTGTAAATTTATTTAAAAATAGGTAATATTCTGTAAAAATATTAGTTTTAGAAAACGATTATTTTGCATATCTTCCATAATATTAAATCGCCTAAATTACATGCAGTATTTCAAGGTTTTAATATTAATGCAATTGGAGTAACAGTATTTTTTTTTTTTTGCCAAACCTATTGTTTATCTTCAACAAAACTTTTGAAAAATGTAAGAAACTATAGAGTTATACAAATCAATTAAGAAATCTAATTATACAATGCTACTTTTTATTTTTAAACTAATAATTATCGTTTATGAAAATTTATATTTAGGACGCTTCATTTCAAAGATTGAAAGGCTCTTCAGTGGCGTTTTGGTAAGTAAGCAAATGCGAATCGCCGCGGGCCAGCAAAAACACCTACTACGAATGGACAAGTCCGGTCAGTATCAGGCATTGACCCTACCACGTGGACTTATCCACTCTGAATCCCCAAAAAGGTCAAAAAAAAAGCAGAGAATGGCCGAGCCGAATTGGCTACTTGTAAACCTCTGTTGCGTGAGAACCGTAGCGACAAGGTCATGCGCCCTGCGTGCGGCCTCGGGATACCGAAAAATGCGCGTATGGAGAAGCGACGCTGCCGAAAAGCAACGGCGTCTTTTCCTTGAAAACTTGAGGTTGAGTACCCCCGCATACTATTCCCATAAGCGTACATGCTCTCGTGAAAAGGTAGAACGGGAATTAGAGGGAGAGCGATAGCGTCAGAGAAAGTGGTAAAAGACGACGGGGAAGACGGGAAATCGCGCGGGACGCTTTAGACATAGCGTGTACACGCGGCGGCCCCACTCTATTGATTTCCGGTTTGCGCGCGCTGCTGCTGACGCACACGCGGAAGTTGGCTCATTGCTGCTTGTGTGGGAGAGAGGTGTATATATGGCGTCGGGACGACGCCACCGATCGGCGGTGATAGCAGCGCCCTCGTTAGAGATGCGCGGGCCACAAGAGGCAGCCGAAGCGCCGGCTGAAAATGAACTTTTCAGGAAAAATACAATGAAATTCCGAGATCTGTCAATGATTTTCGGATAAAAATTTTTCGTTGTTTTTTTCAATCTTAAAAGCTGGTAATGACGCGCAAAATGAAGTTTGAATATTTTAAGCTCCGGACGCGCCGCGCCGGTCGCACTCGTCGATATTGGCGTTCTTTTCGGCAGTATCGGAGCTTTCGTTTGCTATACCCTAGGCAAAACTAATATTTATTTTCCCGCTCACAGAGAATTTGCTAAAACGTAATTCATTTTTACCTTTTGCCATTATTAAGCTTGCGACTACTATTTCAATGAATTTCAAGTTCAATTATGCTGGAATGAAAGCAAATCAATCGAATTTTGCATGTATGGTAATTGTTAATTATCTACATGCATAAATGTTTCGCAAGAAACATTAGATTTGTAATATAATTATTCGGATCAATGTTGTTAACGAAAATGAAATTTACAAAGAGTATTTGTTACGACAAAAAATTATCAGTACTGCATCAAAATACTGTATTATATTTAGTAAGGTAAACGATGAGAAAATCAACAAGACGCTTCTTATCTTATAAATAACAATGCGAAGTAAAAATATTAAGATTTGTTTAACGATTGATTATAAAAGAAATAGTTACGTTATTGGAAAAAAGATAAGGAAAAAATGAAATATAGGAATGCCACATTTTGGGGAATTTGGCGATAACATTAAAAAATAGAGCACGATATATGGGCTAGGAAATTTGGTAACTTAGAAAAGAAGCAGAGCGATAACGATAAATGTTATCGATAAATAAACCATTCAGTAAGATGATGTGCAGATGTAAAGCTAAGCCTATGTCTTTTTTGGTAAAAACGCGCGCACAGTATACGACACGTGTTGTATAGCTGTAGGTGTTCGTGGAGGCATTCGTGCTTAGCACTGAAGGAACGGGGCACCGCCGCAAGAAAGCTACGGTCCTATCCGACAGCAGGGAAGCTTCCCATTGGTCGAAAGCGCGTTACCCAGAATGCCTTGCAAGCGTCGCAGGCGTCGCGGCCTCTATTACCCCTCGCCTCTCCCATCCCCACCCTTATGGCCTCACGGACGCGCGTCATAAACGGCGGGGAGATCGCTCCAACTCACAGAGTCGCTCTTCTCCATTCGGCAGTCGAGCAGTTCGGACGCGCTTGAGAGAAACTCCGAGTTCACCAATTCCCCTGCATCCCTTAGAAAAGAGACGACATTCCCGCTCTTTTCCATTCAGTCGCTTAGATACCGGTTGATCCGTGTACTACCTCGTTGTCTTTAGTCAGCGACTAGAAACACATCAATAATCATGACTACCGAACAGGAGAACAAGGACTTCAGCGAGGACGTCGCCGAGCAGAACTTTGAGCAGAACGGCGAGGCCGAGAACAACGGCACCGGCGGTAACTCTGGAGCCGGTGGCGACGCCTCCGCTCAGGAGAATGGATCCCAGGAAACCCAGGAAGACAGGTAAATAACCTTCACTCTTGATCTCTTTTTTTACGCCTGTATTCCCTCATTTTCTTCCTGGCCGATCCATGGTGTCGAGATAAGTGCGGACGCGCCCGCCTGGCCTGTAGCCACCCCCTAAATATGCACGATGGACACGTTTTTTCGCGTGTTATTTTTGATTGCACATATATATACAAGAGTGGTGATTTTTTTCCGTCCGCGTTTCGCGTTATTTTCTGCATGAGAAGAGACGAGTCGTTGAGCGTAGGCGCGCACGGGACGCGCGTCGATCAAGCCAAAAGAAGCGGCGTCACGCCAGCTCTCTCGCTTTACGCTCTTAAGCTGACGCGTAGTAAAAATGGCGGCGGCAGCGTCGACGGCCTCGATCGCTACGCCCGAGTGGAATGGTCGAGAGATTTTTCTAATCGGACGGCATCGCAGCTAAGATTGATTACCTTGAGGCTTTTTCCAGCCGTTTTACGAGCAGCACAGCTCGATTGACATAATGGAATCTGTCGTTACTGTGGGATTGCGATTGGTGGAGCTGTAATTTTCAGTGGATTTTTGCTCTCTTCGAGTTCATGTATATAGTGTGCTGCACCTCGCGTCTTGACGACTTTTGCGAGTGTATATAGTATAACATTTATAGGGTTCAAGTAATTCCGTTCATGGCTACAATGTCGATATATAACGTGTGGTGCGCTAGTATTGTACATAAATACACACATAGACACATACATATATATATGTATACATGTCTGTGCGCGTGTGTATTACTTGAGAGGGAAAATGGCGGACACGCGTTCGACTCCTTTTGGCTTGGTCACGCGCTCTTGCGCGGAAACTCCTCGTCGAGTCTCTTCTCTCGCGCGTTCAATGGCGGCGGTAGCGACGCCGAGATCTCTTCCTACGCGCGTCTCTTCACTTGAACACCACTAGCCGCCCCCCACCCCCCCACCCTATAATGGCGCGTTCCGCAGTCAGATTGGAAATTGATTTTTTGCCTCTCGTGTACGGTGGGATGCGTGCGCGTAATCCGAAGCACTCAGCATGCTTTACGTGATAATGGCACCGTTAGCTGCTCCACTTTTATTCACAGAATTGGCTGGTCACCTTCATCCCGTTAATTACACGCGGGAACTTTTCAACCGCATTTGGACTGTACCGTTTGACCACGCTAACAAAAGTCAATTTCCATTCTGATTTGAAATGATTTCATGATTATTATTACTTTACTATAATGTTAAGTATTAAATACTATTGTTATACCTTATGACTTACTATTGCTGATTTTATAATTACTGAATATTCTCAAAATTTGGAAAGTTAAGTTTTTAAGGGTGTAAACTAATTTTTTTTTATAATGGTTAAAATTTGTAAAAGTAAACGGTAAGTTTATTCTGACAACAATTGGATTTTAAAAGCCTTTTCAAGACAAAAATTCTGTTAATGAATAATTTAATGTGTATTTTCATAATATAAACAGTAAGTTTGCCATTTGTACTTTTAATATATTAAGTTGTTAATTGTCATGTCTTTGAACTTCTTTTATGTATTTCACAAAATGTAGTTTATTTGAAAATTTTTTTTAGATTCTTAAGCTTCAATTTAATTATTTAAGGAAGTCAGGTGTTCTTGGGAATAGAAATTAATACAAATACCACACGCCACACATCACATTTTTGTCTAGCTTTGCAGATAAAATTTGGACGTTTTGTGCATGAATGTTCTTGCAATGACGTGAGTTTGTCATTTTGCTCGGCGAATATTCTATAAAATTGACTTCAGCAATTAAACGTAAACAAACGCTCGTAATTGTTAACGCAATAATTTGTAAAAAAAGAAAGGTTTATTTATTTATTAATTTGTTTGATAAATTGTTCAATTACATCACTAAATTTAACTGTACATGATCTTTGTTATCATCAATTTGTAGAATTTAAGTATTCAGGATTGAGAATTGTAATAGTTCGGTAAAATTTAATGTAAAGTAATGCATTTGAGGCACAGAAAATCTTCGTTTTTGGAGCATTTTTGCAGCTGAATGTTACTTCGAGAATCGAGGTCGAGACACTGAGATACATCTTGCCTTTTGGACTACTTGTGATCAACGTTCGCTTCTTCCGCATCCAATTCTTCAATACTTCAAATCACCAAAACTTCAGATCTCCAATTTTTTCACCGCGAAGCCTTGCAAAAATACAAATGCACGATAAAATATCTTATTAAAGTACAAAATATTGATTGCTATTTGATATAAACAAGTTTTAAAGGCATATATTTTTGGTGATATTAAATACTTTTAAACTGTGTCGACTCCAAACGTTTACTGACTATGCAATTTTAGAATTTTGTGTGAATTTGTACACCTTTTTTTTTAAAGAAAGTTTTCAAAAATTATGCTGGAGATGTTGCTTAATCATTCAAATTAAAAGAGATAGAGTTAATCAAGAAACTTTTAAATATTTTATAACTTTTTTGTACCAAAATATACGTCAAAATGACGTATAATTGAAAAATTAGTTTTATACTTACACATCAAATCAATTTTAATTACATGTATTACTGTTCAAGAAGTTCAGTAAAATGTTATGGGATGCTAAAAACCAAGTATTATATAATTCCTGTTTTTACAGTTTATTAATTTTTCAAACGTGATACTTTGTTTGAAAATCACTGTGAATAAAAATCATTCACAATATATTGAAGTAAATTAGACACTCAAGAAGTAAACCCAGATAAATCAAGTAGTCATATAATTGTTTTCAGTTTATTCTGAAATGATTGAAAGACTTATCAATAGACTTTAATAATAATGTGATATTAATTAGTGATTAATCACTGCAAGATTTTTCTATAAAAAAATTAATTTTAATGCTGCATTTTAGTTATTATTTATTACTTCTAAACTGTAAAATAATGTGTTTTTTTTCAAACTCTTCCAAGTGAAACATAGTGTATATTTCTAAATTTGTGTGCTCCAATGGTTTTCGACGCATTAAAAATAAATCTTGGACATATTTTGTATACTCATGTGTTGTACAGATTTCTTAAGTGCAAAGTGATTATAAAATGTAGATGGATTTTGAAGCCATTTGAAACAGTTTTTGTAAATGTAAAGAATCAAAAGCGCTCTAAATCTTTTAAAGAATATAAATGTTTCAGGCGTTTGTAGATTTAGAAACTGTCAAAAATGCATTTCGAATTTTGAGTTTTATAAAGCCTCAATAAAAGTGCCATTTGCATCGTGAGCCGGAGCACAGTCTCATTGTTAGCAAAACTAAAGTGAGGTATCAAAATAAGCTTCTAAAATTCCTGTAAGAATCATCAAATGATAAATGGTATAGAAGCTTGGAATGCCACTAACCCAATTTGTGTGGCTTGGTCTGCAGGTGGCAAGCCAGCGGTTGAACAATGGACCTGCACCATGAAAATGCTGCTTGCCGATGGCTGCAATCGTGGCTTCAACACCTGAGTGCAACGACAATGTGCAGATGACACCACTCGGAAGCACTTGCCTCCACGGTATTTATCAGCAGCGGAGTTCAGATCTCAAATTCTTTGCTAAAAATACCAAGTGAATTTCAATATTTGATACGCGTATATTCGAAAGTTCACTTTGCCAAGAAAGTATGATATTTTAAAGTAAAAAAAAAGGGAGTTTATTCTTGAAGATATTTTGCGTAATAGAGTATACAAGCCATTGGGATCAGTTTAGAAGACAAAGAATATATTGCAGCAATTGAGGTTGAGATTCATCAGAACATTTTAAACGAAATGCATTTTTTTTTTAAACTTTTAAGGCCGTTTTTAAAATGAATAAAAATTGCGACTTGAATTATTCTTTGTAAAATTTGTAATTTTAATTTTTTCTTGTAATGATATGTAATTCTTGTAATTTTGATGTAACTGTAATTATTTCTCCAATTTTCTAATTTTTACAGTATCTTGTGGTTTCTATTGTAATTGATTGCTATTTGATGTAATTATACTTGTGGTAACGTCGAAATTGATAAAATCAATTAATCCTATTGAAGCGGTGTGCTGAATAGTAACAAAGTAAAATTTTTTCGGAATCAAGTAAATTTAAGATTTTTTTGACAGGGTTTCTTTTAGATTCTTCTTTGAATTCCAGGAGTCCAAGTTCTAGCCAATTGAAATTTTTAACAATAGCTTTAGCTTAAGTTCTTTTTTTTTTTTTTTTTTTTTTTTTTCTGAAGAATTGGAAGAACACCTGAAGGATTTCAAATAAATCAAACGTTAAAAAAGAAGGCCTGGTATTCGTCAAAATGCAATAATTAAAATTACCTTTGCAGGTCTGCTAAGGGCTCCGAGGATTCGCTGAATGATAGGTACTTCCTTCCATTCTTTCTTGGCTTTCCTTCATGAAATTAGATTTAAAGTAATGTTTAAGCATTGAGAGAAATTCTTTTTAACCCAACAGATTTGAAACTTCGTTTAGCTGTCACCGATAACCCGATTTATTGTATAATTTTCATTTTATTGTAATTCAATAAAACTAATATTGGATTTTTATTGATAAATAAATGCGCAAATTTAAGTTTTATTTTCAAAATAAACATTGTCTATTAAATAAATTTAAATATTAATTCACAGCTTTTTCAGTGATATTTTAATGAAATATTTGAATGTCAATTAAAATATTTAAGTAACCAGGATAAAAGTAGCAGAATATTGAATTATATAACAATTTTAAATTTATTGGAAAACCTTAAAAAATATATTTGATTCCAGTATGCTAACTTGTATTTTTTTTTCTGTTTTGCAACGTGTAGAAAGCTGTTTGTCGGTGGACTTAGCTGGGAAACAACAGACAGTGAGTATTATTTTTCAGAATTTTTAAAATTTTTATTTTTAAATGCAATTAAAGATAATCATTAGTGTTGAACTATAAGCCATGATGTATTTTATCTTAGGACACCTTCAGACAACAGAATGGCACTGTTGTATGAGATTACTATAAGATTCTGAGCTTACTCAATTTTTTTTTTTTTTTTTTTTTTTGTGATTTTCTTTACATTTAGAGATAAACATTTATTTCGGTATTTGACATGATGCTAATAAATATTTTTTTTATTGCAGAGGAATTAAGGGAACACTTCAGTACATTTGGTGACATTGAGAGTATCAATGTCAAAACAGACCCAACCACTGGCCGCTCTAGGGGTTTTGCCTTCATTGTTTTTGCCAAAGCTGAATCTTTAGACAAGGTAAGATACTAAATTTTTATTATTACATTAGTAAAATTTATTTTTTTGGTTTGTATGATGATATTATGAAGTCAGTTCTGCTACTGAATGAAAGTGAAGAAAATCCTTCTCTGAGGTTTTTCTCTTTCTTATAAAACTATCAATTCCTTATTTCACTTGAAACTAATACATATTTTGTTTTTTAATATAGGCTATGTCACATGGAGATCACATCATCAACAACAAGAAAGTTGATCCCAAAAAAGCCAAAGCTCGTCATGGAAAGATCTTTGTCGGAGGTCTTTCAACCGAGCTTTCTGATGACGACATCAAGTCTTTCTTCTCGCAGTTTGGAACAGTACGTATTTAATTAATATATAGTACAACTATTAATCACAATGAACTCGAAATTAATTATTGTGTCCTATATCGAAATTGCTTTTTTGTTTAGATTGTTGATGTTGAAATGCCTTTCGACAAAACGAAAAACCAAAGGAAAGGATTCTGCTTCATCACTTTCGAATCTGAGCAAGTTGCTAATGAACTTCTGAAAACGTCGAAGCAAACTATTAATGGAAAAGAAGTTGAAGTGAAGAAAGCTACCCCTAGACCCGAAATGGGAGGCATGCGTGGTATTGGTAGAGGAGGACGAGGAGCACGTGGCGGACGAGGCCGCGGCTTTGGCGGCCAAGGTGGATGGCAAGGAGGCTACGGTGGCTACGGCGGACAGGGAGGATATGGCGGTGGCTACGGCGGTGGCTATGACGGCTATGGAGGCAATTATGACTACTATGGCGGTGGCTATGGTGGTTATGGTGGTTATGACTACAGCGGATATGGTAATTTTGCTTAACTGTTTCATACTCCATAACCATTTTTAATATCCATCATAATAATTTAAAATTCATTCAAGTCGAATATGCATTTTTTCTTATCAATTTCTATATTAATACAATTTTATAACAATTTTTAATACATTAAATTTTACCTCAAATTTTGAACTGCATGACAATAGCAAATTATAAGAAAAAATGCTAGATAAAATTCATAATATCAAATTCAGATCTGACATTTCCTTAACAAAATTTCATTATTTTCCTATCATTTTACTCATTTCAAAATTTTTAGAAAACCTAAACCTTAAAAAATTTTCCTTGAAATTTTTTTATTCTATGTGGTACTAGTTTCGATGTTTTGCCCCTTAAACCATTACAATATTACGGATTACAATGAATTCTACTTTTTTTTACAATTAATATAATAAAGTAATAATCCGTAATTTTTAATAATTGAATGTATAAAATAATATAAATTATTTTTATATGCACAAATAAAATAAATATTTAGGATAAAGTACGATCATGTGCGCGAAGAGTCGTTAACAGATATAAATATTAATAATCTAATTCTTAATGTAAGCAAATGAGAAAATGCCAAGTTAACTTTTAAACTTACGGAATTGTCTTTTGTTTTTACACCGTGTGTTCCATGAAAATGAAGACGGCTATGGCTATGGCGGTGGTAGTTACGATGGTGGCTACAGTGGTGGGCGCGGTGGTGCACGCGGCAAAGGTACGCATTAGCGTTCCTTTAGTTGACTTCCAACTTTTTTAATTACAACCATGTCTTCCATTTCTTTGTTTTCCATAAATGATCCATTTCTTTTGTGTACGTTTTGACATTCAAAGACAATTAAATAATTAGTTTTTTTCAAAGACATTTGCAAGACATTTTCCACCTACCATTTTCTTACCACTCGCGCACATGGCTCGACTCCGATTTACCGGATCAGTCATACTTTTTAATTTTATGTTCTCCTTGCCCAGAAGCATTGTAAATTTTTGTACTATAATTGCATATTCTATCAGGTGAAAATTAAATCTTTTATTGTTTTGTTTCATATCACATATTTTAATAACTTCATAAAAATGTGTTGCATTTTATTTAACACGTTCTAAAAAGAAACCTCAGAAACGCGCCTACATGACATTCTATTTTCTCTGCATGTAATATATCCTTTTCCCTGCTTTTCCTAACTTCTCTCCAAAATAATCATATAATTAAATAAAGGAAAATAAAAATAATAATGAGAAATTCTATGGACAAGAGACAAGCAAGAGTATGCAGAGTATTTTCAAAATTGTAAGTTCATATAAAATCTGGAGATACGATCAAAATGGTAAAAAAATTTATTGGCAATAGAAGGGGTAAAAAGAAGAGAGAAATTTTGCCTGAACATGATAAAATCATGTTTTAAGTCTAAAATTAAAAGACAAGGCAAAAAAAAATCTGCAGCTCTACTACCTTAGCCTGTAGCCTCTCGATAGAATTTTTGCATCTCTTATTCCTATGAGTTTCTATATTTTATTTAAGACACAATTTAGTTGATTAATTAGTGCATAAATATTGTTAAATAATTAATGCGAATGTAACATTTTTAATAATTTTAATTTCCATATCATTTGATTCATAATTAATCGAGTGATTTGTTTAATTACTTGTTGTATTGGCTTGATAGTGAAGTAGAAAGTTGATGGTTCTTTTATACAAGTAGTTAAATTTAGTCTAAAACATTTAACTGGTTGTGTTCCAGGAGGCTCAGGCTTTGGCGGAAAGCAGAGAGGTGGCGGTCGTCAAAACCAGAGGCATCAGCCCTATTAAATGCCATAACTTTCCTTTCGACCGCGATGCCCCTCGCATCGTAACTATTGGTGAGTTTCTCTCTTTTTTCTGACCTTAAGTTTTTATTAATTTATTAGTGTATTTTTTTTTTGTTTTTTGTAATGAAATTTATTAAAGTCTCTGATTTTGTTTGAATTTATAATGTATTTGTAATTTTCATTATTTTTTTATTTTCATTTTATTCATTTCTTAAAGTACCTATTTTTCCTTTTCTGTTATAAATTATTTGAAAAAATTCTGTTTCTCAAAAATGATATATGTTATATTTCAGGTAACCCATCCAATACTTTCTCAAATCATCATTCCATAACAAAGCCTCGTCATTATCAACAAGACTCCCAAGCGCAACCGCGTAGGCAGTATCAATCATCGAAAAAAGTCAATCATCGTGCATCATAGCTGTCGAATCATGATCATTCAAAAGCATTTTGACAAAAACACTAAGCTTTGCCAAAAAGCCGAAGTAGCTCGCTTTGTCGCCTCATTAGAGGTTAATCGAGCATTTGTAAAGACTTAAAAGAGACGTTAAATCAATTTCGTCTACTTTTTTGCTTGTAATAACTGTATTCTGTCTTCGATTTATACACATCTAAAACTGTGACACCAGCTATCAACTTTTTAACTGAAAAATATTATATGTACATCTTAAGTTTAAATGCAGCAGTCACAAATAATGTATATTGTCAAATGATTTTTCAATAATAATTTAATTTCAGTATTTTTATGTTTTTGAATGAAGTTTACTCGAAACTAGTAATATAATTTTTTCACTGCGATTACGCTATAAGTAATCGAAAATGCAAATTGGGGGGAAGCGCAATTGTAGATACAAAACTTTTATTTCTACGGCGACAGAAGCGAGTTTTGTATAAAACTCAAATCATTAGTCTTAGAAAAGTTTAGTAGCAAGTAGTTATTCGGGGTAATCGTAAAAAGTAACATCTCTTGTATTACAACGTTTAACCTGTGTAAGTTTATTTTAATTTTGTTTGTAACTTAGTTTGAAAAAAGTATGAGCGACAGATTATCTAATTATAGAGAATTAAGCAGGCAATGTACTTTTCACGCGATATAAAGAACAAATAGAACCAGAAAAACTGAAATAGAAATTTTTTGAAGTTCGAAAGTTATTAATTTCGAAATTGGTAAAGATGTACATCAGTTTTTCTGTTTTAATTAAAGAAGAGTGTATAAGAGCGGAAATGAATATTATCGTATAAAAGATGATTGCTTCCTTGAATATTATTGGTAAGAAATAGATCTAAATAAATTCATTTTGTGTACATAAAACAACCTATATTTGTCTTTTCTATCAAATATCCTTAACTTATCTCAACCTACCTATATAATTATTATTTGAGGTGTTGGCACTTATATAAAATTACATGCCTATATTCACGGATTTTTCATTATTTATATTTAATTTTTAATTATTGATAATTGTCATTCACTGTTTCTTAACTTATTTCTAACGGTAAATGGTTGCAATAACATAAACATAAATTTTAATAAGAAACTGCTGAACACTGACATCTCGTTAATTTATGAAACTGATGATAAAATGAATATTAACAAGTTATTGCCATTTTATTTAGAATCTCTCTTTAAAAAAGTGATGAATGAAACCTTTCATCATAATGACTGTTTTGATTGGTCTATATAGAAGTGGCACGAAAATCTAATATGTTTGAATTTTTAAAGTTGAATTTTTGAGTTGAATATTTACAACTGATCTCTCTTTTAAAAAACTTACGAATGAAATCTGACATCACAATAGATTGTTTTGATTGGTTGCTGTTGACTCATTTGATTGGTCTATATAAATTTTTGAGTTGAGAATTTAAAATATTTAAAACTGAATAATTAAAATAGTTCTCTCTTTCTTAAAAAAGTGATGAATGAAATTAAGACTATTTTGATTGGTTGTTGTTGACTTATTTGATTAGCCTGTATTGGGATTGATGGTCACGAACAAACATTGCCAGCATAGGGAGCTCATGCATTTCTTCAATCTTATTTGAAATTGAACAACAATATCAAAAATTTTCAAAGAGAAATTTAATTCATTTAATTAATTGGCATCTTTCTATTATAATTTCGTCGAAGGAAAAAATTTTGCCAATTAATTAACTGAATTAAATTAAATTGAATTAAATTTCCCTTTAAAATCTTTTATATTGTTATGCAATTTCAAATAAGATTGAAAAAACACATGAGCTCCCTATGCTGGCAATGTATTTGGAGCTACTTTGGCGGCCATGTTTTTCGACAACCACAGATTCTGTAAGAGCTCCTTCGCGCAGCGCGGCGAAGGAGATTACTAAGATGCGGATGTGATCGTGATGTTAGGTGTTGGGTCGGTAAAGGTAGAGGTGTGTTCGTCCCGGGTTACCGTCTGGACTCATCAGTAAGGCGTGACGGTAACCCTGCCTTAGACACACCAGGTGGGGTGTCGATAGGTGGCTAAGGATCGGCTTATATATCGATCGCCAGCCTGTTCGGTCGCTTGCGGGAACGAAGGGTAGGTGCGAGCTCTAGTGTGCGAGAGGCGAAGCTAGAGCGCCACAATTCCAATAGAAAATAGACACCAACATCGAATGTGTTTAAATTTTTAAGATTGAATTCTTGAGTTGAGTATTTAAAATATTTAAAACTGAATAATTAAAATAGTATAAGAAAAATTTCATTATTTTCCTGATTAAAATTATATCATTATCGTATAATTTGAACTCATTGATACGAACTTTTAAATTGAAACTAACATGATGATGATCATAACCTCAAAAAAATAAATAAACAGTATACACGAAGTGTGTTTAATGTAGCTAGTAATTTAAAGAAATAATTTTAAATATAAAATACTTAATTTTCAATTTCATTTATATTGTACCATCTCAAATTGCTATACGAAATATTACTTTTATATATGGAATTGTTAAAAAATTACTAACACCAATTTCTAGACAACAAAACCATTACGGAAATATAAGAAAAAATAGATTTTAAATTACCAAATTGAGAACGAGAATTGCATGTTAAAACTTGTTACTTTGGATCTCAATTATCAGATTGATTTGATTCGTAAGCATTCATATACTATTAAAATGAACAGGTACTTACATCAATATTCGTAAAGATTGCAAGAAGACATGTTTGGAATGAACTACCTCAAAAAAAATTGTCTTTGAGATAGTTATCTCAAGTTTTTATTTAAGAAGTATATAGATCGTCGATGAAAAAAAATAATTAAAAGGAGAAAATGAATGTCGGTAAGTATGTAATTCTATATATTAACGGGATGCCATAGTCCTACCTTACCGACTCCTCTATTTCGTCCTGTAAAAAAATAAATACAATGAATTATCCAAAACGGAGAGTGCACTGCACTAAGTTTTTTAATGCGCAAACGATATGCCGTAATCCAAGGTCAAAATAATTAGTTGTTTTTTAGTAAAGTTTGAAGAAATTTGGAGAATGATGTCATTATTTTGTTCAAATTTCAATAAAAAACAACTAATTATTTTGACCTTGGATTACGGCATATCGTTTGCGCATTAACAAACTTAGAGGAGTGCACTCTTCATTTTCGATAATTCATTGTATTTATTTTTTTACAGGACGAAATAGAGGAGTCGGTAAGGTAGGACTATGGCACCCCATTAAGTAAGAGTTCCGATGTACCAAGGAGCGCGGAAAGCGGCGCTCCAATGGCAATGTAATGTTTCATACGAATGGCAAACGGTGTGGGCTGGGAAGTAGTCGTTTACTCGTACCTTTTACACATCTAAGTGTGATACTGTGATTTAAGACACACCCACACAAGTAAGTAAATCAATCTAAATATAGAAAAGAACATTCAAAATATTAAAATTTCATTTTCACAATATAACAAATAAATTGTCAAAGTAAAAAATTCAGTCCTTGAATATTACATAATTCGAAAAGCTGCTCGACAATAAGTGATACTGGAACTAATGTTCTGAATTTTCAATAATAAAGAAGGACTCGTCGTAAATTCAATTATTTATTGAATTGTCTTGTTTAAATTTCAAAGTATTTCTTCATTAAAAAGGTCAGTAAGAGATAAAATTTTTATTTTAAGTGTAAATGGTGTAGTTCTAAAACATTTTAGCTATGTGAAGTTAAAAAAATGGTATGTCAAGGAACATTCATTTTCAAATAAATTTTTTCAGCTGATTGAACAAAAGTTTATTCTTAAAATAAATCTGAAAAGTTTATTCTTTCTTTTTAATCTTTCTTCAATTTTTCGTTAAGTAATGCATATTCCATCGAAAATATAAGATAATGTAAAATTATAAGTGTTTGTTAGATGTTGGTCCTTTTGCAACGATTATTTAATCATAAAATAAAAAATTACTGTTGACCTTGAAATGATTGATTTACGAAAATGTAGCGAAATATAATAAAATATAAAAACGTAAGTATTTGTACTAAAACATAAAAATCTATAAAATTTTTTAGTTCTGTGTTTTATGATTAATTTTCTTACGCTTCTTACATTTTATAGCAACTGTATAAAAATTTATCATTAAATTCTCGAAAGAAATATTTTTTTCATACATTTTTGCTTCCTCATAGAGGAAGCTTTGTAACGGTGAAAAATATTTTCGAAAAAAAATGTTCAAAAAGATGTTTTAAGGCGATATATGTGTATATTAGTTGATTTTGATAATATTTATTTTCGTGGATGTATGTGTGTGTGTGTGTCTATTTCAACTCTTCATATATCCGAAACGAATCAACCGATTTTCGTCGGGTAAAGCTTATTCTCTTCGTCTCGCGGGAAAATAAAGGTACCCTGATGAATTTGAGTTTTTATTGATTTTCTTTTGTTTTATAACCTAAAAACGATTTTGTAATTTTAGTTTTTTTCGATTTTTTCATACCTTACAGCCATTATTACATAAAATAATAAACTTCTCTTGAAAGGTATTTAAATTACCTATATTTTCCTTTTTTAAAATTTAAAATATCTTCACTCTGTCATTTATTATTAATGAAAATTTTTTTATATTTCAAAAATTAATATCTCAAATATTTTATTTATCAACTTGAAATTTAAACCAGTTATTACACTAATTGCAGGCTATTGTGGTTAAAATTTCAAGAGATTATCTTCATTTGTTCCTTAGAAAAAAATTATTTACCAAAGAAGGATTTTGAATTTTTAGTTTTTCCGATTTTTTCATATCTTACAGCTATTATTACATAATATAATAAACTTTTTTTGAAAGGTATTTAAATTACCTATATTTTTCTTTTTTAAAATTTCAAATATCTTCACTCTGTCATTTGTTATTAATGAAAACTTTTTTATATTTCAAAAATTAATATCTCTAAAAATATTTTATTTATCGATTTGAAATTTTAACCAGTTATTACACTAATTGAAGGCTATATGTGTTTAAAATTTCAAGAGATTATATTCGTTTATTTTTAGAAAAAAAATTGTGTTTTTGTTGTCGCACGTTAACAAAAGGAAAAATTATTCAATCGTCCTGAAATTTGGCACAGATATAGCTTTTATATATTTTCAGATCGAGTTCGTTGCCCAAAAAAATGGATCAATTACGAAAAAAGATATTCGAGGTAAAAATTAACAAAAAAATTTTTGAATCGCGTTTTTCAGATAATACTTGATTTATCGACTTAAAATTTTAACCACTTATTAAACTTATCGAAGACTACATTTGTATATTTGGTTAAAATTTCAGGAGATTATCTTCATTTGTTTTTCAGAAAAAAATTATTTTAGAAAAAACATTTGCGTTTTGGCTGTCGCACAATAACAAGAGCAAAAATTATCTAATCGTCCTGAAATTCCGCAAAGATATAGCTTCTAATATACAAAATGATAAGGTAAATATGACCAAAAAAACTACGGTTGGAATGCCATTCCGATGTATATAGGGTGCGTCGACGACCCGCTTACTCGTCAGTCACTTCGTTCCTTATA
>JAYJLV010000046.1:19825143-19837021 GCA_036873485.1 Torymus texanus
TATTAAGATCGATCTAAAATTGAGCAGTAAGCTGATTTTTGAACAAAATTTTCTCAAAAATATCACTGTGCGCCGTGTCGACCAACGTTCGAACGTACGGGCGTTTTAAGAGTGCATCGATTGAAGTAGGTATGCTGGGTGATTATACCAACTGCTTGGTGCATGTGAGGATCTTCTGCTACTGTCCACGAGGTTCTCTTCGAGATTGATGCTGAGACTTCATCTATGTCGTGCTGGAAAGTGATCCTCTTCGAGGTTATGTTACAACGTCAAAGAAGAAAAAGAAGAAGAGTTCAGTACACAGAACGTATTTGTATAAGTATAACCTCTGCCTCATGTTTCTCGTTATTATTTATTGATAATAGTATTAGTATTTAGTAACGTGATGAAATATATTTTGATTTTATTCTGAAATACTATTTCTAATAGTTTTTAATCTGTATGTTTTTAAAAATCAAATAGTCATTTCATTAAATATTGTATTTCACCTCTTATCGCATAAATATGTTTATGGGAATTTTATTTCAGTAAATGAATTTCTAATTAATTTTACTGTTTTTCTTGTATTTTACAAGTTGAACACTATAGAAAGTACATAATTTTACTGATGCTAGATCACATTATTTTTATTTAAGTAAAGGATTTCAATACACAAGTTATTTCATCATCAAAGTTTTAGTACTTCGTATATTAACTACAAAAGGCTTTGGGTTCCGGAACCCGCTAAAAGTAAGAATTACGTTTTTAAATTGACGTAAGCTCAGCCGGTAGAGTTAGGGAGAAATAAATTAGAAGAAAAACAATTACGGTTAAATAGTAAAATAATATATCGACGGTAGAGCGTGTAAAACAAAAAAAAAAAGAAATAAAATAAAATAATATCTGCGTAAATAAAAAAAAAAAAAAACGTGCGTGAATCTTCCGTGTGGAGAGGCTTCCTCGCCCTTTCCCCTTCGACTCCAAAAGCAAGTGGAGTCGACCCTGTATACCCTGGAGCGGACGTAGTCCGCTCTGAGCGAGGGAAAGGGCGACTCCTTTTGCCAGTAGCGGCGGGAGTCAGGCGAGGTCCTCTCCAAGAGAGAAAGCATCTGGTACGGCGTCCAAGCCAGGAGGTTCGCCTGTCGCGGAGCGCGAGCGACGAGTGTGCTCCGAAAAATCGGAGCACAGCAGAATACCCCGGTTGAGGGATGAGGTGACTTTTCGAGTCTGCTGATTAGTTACCGCACGGCGGCGGTAAACAGTCAGCAGATGAAATGATCACGAGCCGGTTGAGGGTGCGGCCCGTCGACCAAGCTGTGACGTCGCGAATTTCCCCGAAGTTCGCGAGGTGCGTCGGCTCTCGAGTTTTCGGGGAAAAAGTCGGGTACTAATAATATTCTTTGAATATTAAAAAAAAGTAAAAGTGCGAAACGTCGCGGACGTCAATTGTGATAATTTGTAAGTATTGTATTTGTATTGTACCAATATTGTAAAATTTTAAAATGTTTATAATTTGAAAGTGTTTAGGGGAATTTTTTAAATAAATAGATAAATATATATATTAGCCACCATATTCACATTCAATTAGAATAGGTAAAATAAATTATAACTACGATAAAAACAATGATGGACTTACTTATCCGGTTATGCCTCGGAGCCACAGAATTCTAAATAAGTTTAAAAAATCGAATTACTGATGTAAAATGAATTATAGATTTAAATATGGATAAGGAATTTATAATCTTTTGTAATCTTTTTCTTCTTATAATTTTGATTTATTCATCCATGAAAAAAGATTCAATTCTTATTGATTTGTGTCTTTATCACTGATTTTTCATTGTAGAATTACTTTTATCAGGACTTGAGTTCTGTCCAAAAAAAAAAAAATTGTCAGAAATTACAATTAATAAATACAATAATTTATTACACTTATTATGTACAAAACTTTTAAAAAAAGGAAGAAACTCGATTTATCTTTTTCTTTATCGAAATATTCTTTTACTTAACGGGGTGCCATAGTCGTACCGTTACCGACCGAGTACATGCCATTGTTTCATGCGGCTATATAAAAATAAATATCTTGAATTACGCAAAATCAAGAGTGCATTGCTCTAAGTTTTTAATCATTCTACAATTCTAAAAAAGTTTCAAGTCAAAATATCAAGTCGTATTTGCACAAATTATGAACAAAATTTTGGCCTGAACCTCATAATTAAATTCTTTTTATGATAAAAAAGAAAAAATTTATACTTTATATTTTATACTTTTACGCAATTATAATTTATTTAAGAATACTGAAAATATTTAAAAGCGTAAATCCATGTTATAGATATAGTATAGTATTTTGCAATGATTCAAGTTTCTTAAAAATTTACTGGATCACATTTAAGTTATTTAAAAAATGAAGTTTACTTGAAAATAAAATAAAATTCTTTAGGGAAAAGTCAATAGTTGAATCCTGAAATTGTATATTCAAACTTAAACAATGTTTCATAAGCATTCCCACACACAATGACGAAATTTGTCCAGCACATACGATTAGCACAGTTCATATTTGTATTTTCTAAGTTCCAAAATGGCGGACCAATCAGCTTACCGAACTGTTTGCTCAATCAATTGAGCTACATAATGGAACATCCTAAAACGTCTGCTTACAGCCCTAATAATTAAAATGTTACAAGGGGACAAATTTCTAACTAACGATAAGCCTGTAAAATTTTTCCATACGTGCAAATCCATTAAAAATGTTGTCAACAACAGCAAGGAGTAAGGACATATTGACCTGTTGGCCAACATGTATTGCTGGAATTCGCAACGAAACGCCGCGATGAAGTGTGGTGGCGCTCGTGCAATCTTTGTATACAATACAGTAGGTATATCGTAGATTCGTAGATAGCATGGCATTTCTGCAAGCTGGTGGCTGTATACTTCTGCTAAAGCCCCCCTGCCCCGGCGCCGATCTACATTGCACTTGTAGCCTCCACGGCTCCACGTCAGAACGGTCAGAAGGGCCAAGTATAAAATTTTCTCTTTATGTCCTTTACGACGTCGTATCTCGTATATCTTCCTTTCGCTCTCTCCGCCTAGCAGAAATACAAAGACGACCTACCTCCGCACAGCAGCCATATAGCGCGCACCGGCGCACGGTATTTCATTGCGCTTTACGGCTGCGCAGATCTACCTACCCAGCACCTTGTAACGCCGCCGCACCGAGCGCCACTCTTCTCTCTCGTCGCCCATTGCGCGTGCGTGTGACCGTCTGTCTGTCTGTCTGCCGTGCCGTACTGCCGTGTGCGCCAATAGAGCTAAGCTAAGCCGTATAGTATAGCGCGCTGCTGCTGCTGCCGCTGGAGGAGTCGCCGAGGCGATAGCACTAGAACAGTTCCATCTACACCGCCGCACACGCGTGTTTACACACGGCTGTGAGCAGAGAAAGAGACAGAGTCAAGAGGACGTGTAGTAGTCTGCTTTTTGCTGCTGGACAATCGAGAGTCTAGTACACATTTCGCTGGAAGCGTGTGCACGACGTTAAAACTCCCCGCATACACACGCACACACACGTACACACTAGGTCAGCCAGGAGCGCATAATCCAAGACACCGGAGTTGCAGAGGACAGGAGCATCGGGAGGCAGGGAAAGCGGCATCCAAGGTGAGTCAGACATCGGTTGCTCCCGGCTTCTTCGGAGCCTCGCACAGCGGACGGGCGTACCTAGCGTGTCCTCGGAAACACGCCGTCGAGGCGTGCGGGGGCCATCGCGCCATGCTGCTCACGCCGGCGAACCGCGCTGCTGGCGCCCGCGCGCGTGCGTGTGTGCTCCGCTAGGAGGAAGCGCCGAAAGCCCGAGAACGTGGAGGGGCCGCCGGCTGGCTTCCTCCCGGGCGCCTCCGCCTGCGTCGCTCCAGATCCGTGTATACGCGGACGCGCGCGCACTCCAAGGAGGCGGCAGCACCTCTCGCTCTGTCCTTGTCTGGTTGCGTGGACGGCCGGTCGATCGCGCGCGCGCGCGCTCGGCCGCTCGCTCGCTCGGTCCGTGCAACGTCCGGGACGTCGACTCCTTTTTTGGGGGATCCCTTATAGCGAATTTGTCGAGGCGCGCGATCCAGAGAGGAGTGAGGGAGAGAGAGAGGTATAGCGTGCGGCGGCGGATGAGAACGAGAGGGCATAGCGTGGTTTGTTTCGCCGGTGGCCCGGTGTGCGCACGCTGCGAGAGAAGAGAGATATTCGCTTTATTTGGTCGGGGGCTCGCTCGATCCTCTCGCTCCGTCCTTCTCGCACGCGCAAGTGCACCGAGTGGCCTGTGCGTTGTTGCACCTTGACTACTTTGAGAGCGGAGCACGGCCCCTCAAGGACTCGAGAGTGAGCACGGTCGTGGCGCAGGGGCGCTTCACGTGTTTTTGTACTATAACTTCACCGAGATCGTGAGGCTCGAAGACTGCCTTCGATGCTTCGCCTCTCTCTCTCTCACTCACTCACTCACTCTCTTGGCCCCTCTCGTATGCTTTTTCTTTCGCTCTCTTGCGGTTAGCTATTTTTTTCGCTACGCTGCGAGTTGCGAAATCTTGACACGCCGTGATGTGTTGCGAGCTAGAGCAAGAGTAGTCTGACTTTTTTCTCTTATATATACGTGCACGAATATAATGTGTGATTTCGTTTGAATTCGCGCTTCGAGGCCCCTGACAAGTTACACTCCCCACAAATTCGATTGGCATTCATTGAGATTAATTCATGTTGTTTTTTTTACGCACGCCAGCGTAATTCGATTGATATTTTTAATCGCGCTCGCATACATTTTATATACTTAAACGCTGAATTATTTTGTTGTTCGGATTTTTGTATTGTTGTAAAATAAATAATCTTTTGATTAGAAGCATTCATGTTTTCATACAATTTTTTATGGTTTGAACTCTGCTTATCTTGATAACAAAGATAAGCCTTGCATTATTTCTAAAGCTTAACTTAAAATATCAATTTAATTTTATTGTCTAATTGAAAGACTTTGTATAATACTTCTAACTCTTTCTTATACCAGAATTTAAATTTTAGATCATTACTTAAATTGTTATACAATATGAAACATTTCTTTTTATTTCATTTTGTATATTGAACTTTTGCTGCTTTGATTGTATTTAGTTTATCTTTATCTATATAAATTTTAATATATATTTAGTTTTGATGGTGCAAAATCTGGTTTAGAAAATTCTGTGCGTTAAAACTAATCAAAAGCTTATTCTGCAACAATCTAATGTCTACTTAATAAAATTTATATTTAAAGTTTCATTATGATTTACAAATATTTCTATATTTAATTACAGACATTACTGCCTTATTGGAATTAAGCTGCACAAATAATAAAGATAACGAAATTAAATATTTCGTCATTTGAGAAAGTAAACAGCTAAAAAGAAGGTAGACAGGAAATGGTCATGGAGGCATCCCCCTCACCACAATGTGTCGGTCGTGAGTTTGTCCGACAATACTATACCTTATTAAACAGGGCTCCAGCACATCTGCACAGGTTTGTTTCAACAAATTTTAATTTATCAAATTTTTTTGTTTATAATATTAATTACAGAATTTAACAGAGTAGTTTGGAATCCACCAAAATTAAATTTAAACAATAATATGTGATTAGAGCCTTATCTTTTTTGTACTTAATATCGAAATTATAATATCTATATTCTTGAAAATTACTACATAATAACTGAAATTATTTATTATTATTCATAACTCCATAATTTTTTTAGGTTCTACAATAACTATTCCTCTTTTGTTCATGGAGGTTTGGAATCAAACAGGGAATCTAATCCAGCAATTGGTCAAAAGCAAATCCATCAAAAAATTCAAGCTTTAAATTTCCAAGATTGCCATGCTAAAATCAATCAAGTTGATTCCCAATCAACTCTTGGCAATGGAGTTGTTGTTCAGGTATAAACATAATAATTTTGATGAATTATTAAACTTTTTTTTAAATACTTTTATTTCTAAATTAAAAATTTTATTTAAGTCTAATTAAACAAAATGAAAATCACATAGTCTCTTTTTATAAATTTCTAGTTCACTTATAATTTGTATGTTGATTTCTATTATGCATTATTTACAATGAATGTCATCTACATATGTATATAGTATAAATTTTTCTTATCTAATCTCAGTAATAGGAATATTGTAATATCGGAATGGGTTATGTTTCTCACTGATTATGTTACCAAACATACAGTAAAAAAAACTATTTTTTCTCTATGTTGTGATTGGAATTAAGTAAATCAATGTTATATTTTAATCATTCAATTTATAAAAATAATAATATTTTTTTGTAGGTATCTGGAGAATTGTCGAATGCCGGTCATCCAATGCGCCGTTTTACGCAAACGTTTGTGTTAGCCGCACAAGCACCAACAAAATACTATGTACACAACGACATTTTCCGTTATCAAGATTTTGGTTACACTGATGAGGAAGAGGAGGAGGAAGGTGAAGGTAATAACGAAAGTACTGAAAGAGAAGTCGAAAATGAAAATACAAGAGTTGAAGTTGAAAAGGAAGAGCAGCAAAATCAAGCTCAGCAACTATCAGCCAAGATCACCAACATTGATCAACATAGTCCAAGTCAACAACAGCAGCAACAGCAGCCTCCGCCAATGACTCAACAACAGCAGCAAATTTACTATGCCATACCTCAACAACAGGTAGATTTTCATATTCATATTTAATTAAAGTTTTTAATACAAAATTATAATAATTTTAATAAAATTTTAGATTCATCCTGTTATGCAGCAGGTGACAATCAATGGATCTGTTCATGAAGATTCATCAATAATATCTCAACAACCACTTCAGCAGCCACAACAACTCCCACCTCTACAACAACAGCAACAGCAAACATACATTACTGAACAAACGACTCCAGAACAATTCCAACCAGAAAGTGAACAAGATGCTCTTTCTCAGCCACAACAACAGCCGATTAAAACTGAGTCTCACCCAACATCAGAGGAGACAAATGAACAGCCAGAAACTGAAGAAGGTTATACTCCCTCTGCTGCAGAAACTGAAACTGACCATCAAGTTTCATCTCAAAACACAATCAGCAGTGGACCACAGACGTATGCCAATTTGGTAAGAGGTAGCGTTGGAACCACCAGTCCACAGGTTCCGAAACCATCAATGTCGCCAACAGTAAGTACTTATAATCAATCATTACAATGTAAATTTTATAACATTTAATGTTTACGTTAAATATATTTTTTTCTTTAATAATTAGCCTCCAATTCAGAATCTGCGGGTTCAGGAAGACAGAATACCATCACATCAACAATCCCCTAATCAATCACTTCCCCTTTCAAGTGGTGTGCCAATGAATCAGCATATGCATAGGATGGGTGGTGTACCACCGCAACAAACTCAACAACAGCAGTACCAACAAAGAATACCAAGAACTGGTGGTCCGATGCAACGAGGTAAGAAAAAGAACAATAAAAATACATAATTGTTTTCATTAAATAAAAATATTCATTAATATTATAATTTTTGACGAAATTATCAAAGGTAATTTTGTAAAATTTGTAGATGGTGAACGACGCACTGGTGGACGAGCTGGAGGTTATACCGATGCTCACCAGCTGTTTTTAGGAAATCTTCCTCATAATGCTTCTGAACAAGATCTGAGGCAGGTCTTCGAAAAGTACGGTCGCGTTGCTGATCTCCGTGTGCATAGCAAACAGACTGATCGCACAAAAGGACCTCAAGGAGCAACTAATACCAGAGTTCCAAACTATGGTTTTATTACGTTCGAAGACTCGACAGTTGTAAAAGCCGTTCTTGCTGATTTGGTGAATTTCATAAAAAATATTAATTCTATATTATAAATTTGAAGAATTTGTGATGTATTAATGTTATTTTACATTTTTAGCCGATTTACTTCCCGGATGAAAATGGACAAAAGTTAAATGTAGAAGAAAAGAAAATCAGACCTAGGGAAGGAGGTAGCAACAGTGGTCGACCAAATCCAGGAGATGGTAATATGCGACCAATGGGAACTGGTCAACAACAGCAGCAACAACGTGGTCCAGGTAATATTTTATTTCTATTACTAGTAATCTATCAAAAATTAAATGCATGAATATTATTTATACAAAACATAAACTTAGCAACTCTCAAATTTGATAAAATTTAATTAAAAAACATATAAATAAAAAACATATAAATAAAAGTTATGTAGCGTTTTAAATAAATGAATTGAAATTAAACATGATTTATTTTATTATTTAGGTGGTCCAGGTGGAATGATGCGAGGCGGCCAGCATGGAACGCGTGGACGTGGTGGTTTCAATCGCGGAGGAGGTGAAGGAGGTCGTGGAGGTCTAAGACAACCAAGTGGAAATCCTAACAATCAGAATTATCAGAATCGTCGCTAATTCTTGAAAACGAACGTATAAGCTTTGTGTCACAGCAAGGCTTCTCCGCCCTTTCGATAAAACGTCAAGATTAAAAAAATTAACAAAAAAGAGACAAGAATAAGCGCGAAAATTGAGCTTTGCTCAGAAAAATCCGTACGTAAACAAAAAAGTAAAAACATGCAAACTCGAAAAAATGACATTCCGACCGAAAAGGAATACTTTTTTCGCGAGACTCTTCCTTAAGAAAGAAGATCAGTGCAACATAAACTTTTTAAGCACGGAAATCATCAGAGAAACAAGACATACTTGGAGAATGGAGCGCGGTACGCTAAGTGCGAGCACAGAGACTTTTGTCAATTGTTTAAGTTGACATCGACCTAAAAATAGCTTTGCATAACTTAATTAAGAATTGCTTTGAGGGTTTTCAACGATTGCCATGGAAAATCAGTTGTGTTTAACTGATGAGGACATAATTTTAAATATCCACTGCTCTGTTATTTGAAGTATTCTGGCTTCACTTAATTAAGTTGTGCTTAAGTTATGCTTGGGCAGATTATGCGTGTGAAAAACGGGCCTTAGTTCATTTAAGTCATGCATTAAGAAATTAGGTTGTGCTTAAGTTCATTAAGTTGTGCCTTACAGTAATGGCAATCTGCTTAAGTTAATTAGGTTATGCTCAACTTTATTAGGTTGTGCACAAAAAAGTTATGTGCGAAGAAAGTAAGATTTTTCGCGCAGCCTTCACTGCAATTATTTATCCCTCCCATAAGTTTAACATGTATAAAGTTTTACATGACCTAATTAGCCTTTGCATAGCGTTTTCATGTTTTATATAACTTTATTACGTTTTAGTTAAGTTTATTCTTAAGGACTTTTGTTATGATCCGCATAACTTGACTAATTTCTGCATAACTTTTTTCGATACTGCATAACCTAATAAATTTTTGCATAACTCCCATAAGTTTCGCATAACTTAATTAACTTTCCACAACATTCTAAAGTCGTGTATAAACTACTTAACATTTGCATAGAAAATTGGAGTTATGCATAAGTTTAATACTTTTTGCATAACGTTTTCATACCTTAATAGCTTAATTAAGTTTTGCATAATCTTTGTCATTAAAATACAGAACTTAATTAAGGATCGTCGTAAAATACAACCCATTTAATTTTCAAGTCAAGGAAACTGGTTTTCCTCCTCCTTCTATTCCTGGTAAAGATCGATTAGAAAATCGTATCAATGTTAGTCATCCAAAATTTTCTCAGAACGGCCAAAAATGATTGTAAGAAATAATCGGTTATTCGTCATTTCACTACTAAAAGTAACTAGCTAAATGAATGCAACACTTTTTGCAAGTCACTACCGTTTAACGTTTATAAAGAAAGTGATTAAATTAGAGTTTTGTATAAAAACTTAATCAGAATAAACCAAAGTTCAGCTGTCTTGAAAATTTCGCTGAAAGACAATCTTAATTTTTTAAATCAATTTTACTTTTTTTTATTGTATGTTAACTCATATTGTCGAGCCCAATATGAAATTTCAAAATTAATCATGTGTTTTAAATATCAAAAGTATTTAATATTTTACACATGCGTAATTATGTACTTTTGTAAATTGTACAAATATTTCTTTTGAGCGAAATTACAATGCAGAGGAACAAGAGAATACAAGACATTAAAAACATGAAATGAGTGCGATGAAGATGAAACCAAAATAAGAAGCCAACAAAAGAAGTGAAAGAATCAATGAACGAACGTGTCGAGTGTATTGTAACGTTTTTGCATTTAGTATAATATACCTATCTTACTACTGAAACATATACTGTTGTTTTTTTTTCTTAATTACATCATAACACATACAAGGGAAGTATAATTAAATTATTTTTACATATTTAATTAAATACTGTACTGATCAAAATTTTCAAATACTTTGTTTACAATTGTAATTGAAAGTTTATTAGTATGGCAGTCATATATGCAATATCATTGTTAATAATTATAGTGTAACAATATTATTATTACTTAACGCGTAAGTCGTAACCATCAATAATGAGGTTAAAAATTCATTTGAAAATTAATAAACACTCTTCTTATGGAATAATTCAAATTATAAAATATTTTTTAAACATTTTTCAAATTTAAATATTTAAGTAGTTACAATTTGTACTGTGTTGTCGATCTTTTTACATTATAGTCATAATTATACAACGTAGGTAGTTACTCAATAATTATGTTGTAAATTCAAATTTAATAATACATTTTCGTTTTCTCAAAATACATTTTGATAAATTTAAGTTAATAGCTTTTTAGATTGACTGATTTTGTAGCAATGTATTACGAAGAAATGCACCACTATCCCTTTCATAATACTGTCTAATAAAAGTAGTGTCAAATATGGCCTTTGTTTTTGTGATTTTTAGACACCACTTCTTGCATACCTTTATATATATATATATTCGTAATTTTGCTCTAAATCGTTCAAAGAAATACCTAACAACTGTGATAGTAACCAACAAATTCATTTTTCTCTCTTTTTTTTTGAAGTTTCAATTAACATTTTACTTGGATATTATAAAAGAATTATTTTATTGTGATTTCATTTTACTTATTTCGGTTTATATCATTTTCTGATAAACAAATTTACCAAAATATATAATCTTTTAAGTACACGCGTCAAAAAAATAAATACGTATAAAATATATTGCATACAAATAACTTGCTATATACAAATAATTAAAATATTAGACATTCTCAGAAATTAATTAGTTTTTATTCTGCTTTACATATTTTTCCATGAAAAAATCAAAATTTTAAAGTTCTCTTCAATAAATGATTACTAAACTTATTAAGATTACTATTTACTATTACTATTAAAAATAAATATTTTTAGCTATAAAATTTTAATGTTATTGCATTATGAATCTAATGATTGAGTATTTTTTGAATGTACAAACATAAACAATTTTGTAAATATATCGAAAGAAATGTGTGTAAAAATACATTTTTTTTTGTGAATAAAGAAAATTTTAGTTCATAGATATTTACGTATTTTCTTATACAAATGAATATTAGATTTTTTTGTTTGCAATTCTTTTACAAAATATATTTACAATAATATTCTGAATTAATTCAAAACAGAATGAAAAAAGATAACAAAAAATTATATTTTTATTTTTATAAATATTCATCATTTTATGAATAAATTAAAAAACAATAGTTTTATCAAGATATCATTTTAAACGCTTTCAAGATCGAAGTGACAAAATCAATTTTTTATTTTTTCTTTATTTTATAAAATGTTATAAATTATATTACCTATTCATGGATCTAGTTACTAATACTTAATAGCTAAAACTTGCATACTACCCTGGTAGAAAAATAACCATTTTCGTTGGTTAACATGCTAATCAAATGGAAGCATTGTCGACCTAAATAAATTTTTAAACATTATTGAAAGTACTGAAAATTATAATCACATGGTCAAATATTGACAATGGAAT
>JAYJLV010000046.1:19837121-19868271 GCA_036873485.1 Torymus texanus
GATAGAATATTAAGTACGTCAGGGTGCCGAGTTTTTTTCGCGAGATGAACAAAATAAGCTTTAAATGGCGAAGATCGGTGGTTTGGTTCTCGAGATATAGAAAGTTTACATACACGCACACACACATACATTCATATAAATAATCAAATACACTTTCTTTGCAGCACAAACAGCGAAAAACTGCATAAAATGGAAAAATGTGCATATCGAACACATTTTTCCAGTTCTTTTTAAAAATTGGAATACTCTAACTTTTTTCTGGGTAGGCATTAGGGTCTATAATTTTACATAGGTTCATGGCGTTGTATTACCTACAACCTCTGTGAGTTTAAAGACTAAAAGTATTTCTGGAAGGAAAAAGTGATAGATGAATATGAGCATAAAAATCCCATATTTCATGAAATTGATGATATTACAATTTTTTTTAAAGAAAATGAGAGCTAATCCCACTCCAGAACAAGTTGGGTGACATTTCTACATATACTGTAGCTGTACGCATAGATTTTTTGTGGAGCTGGGTCAATGAGTGCACCAAAAGAAAATTTTTACTATTTAAATGGTCCTATCATAATGATAAATTATAGATTTTTTTTTGGAAAAAAAATTCATTCATTAAGTCCTCTGAAATTTTTTTCTTAAAATGCATCTATTATGAGTAAAATGTGTTTGAAAATTGCTAAAAATCATGAAAGGTGCTAATTTGATCATTTTTAGCTCCGAAAATGTTTGTTGAAAAAATCTAAAAAAATTCAGAGTAGTTCAAAATATGGCGTAGATTACGTAAAAAAAGTTTAAGCAAAAAAAAATTTTTCATCTGCGACATGACAGAGAACCGCCCATATATATATTCCGCAAATTCATATTTATTAAGTATTATAATAATCTAAATTCGTCATAACTGTTCGAAATATTTGCGAGGTGCTACTGTTATTATTTTTTCAGTCTGGAATTGTATCGCTCTTCCGAAATATTGAATGAAAACTGTGTAGATATATGGTTATTCCAGGAAAATGCAGTGATATTGTTTTTCCCTATACTCATTCGAGAAAAGGAGTGGACCTTATCAAGTTCTGTTCTGATTACATGACAGAGGATTATTTAAAAGTACGAAAAATCGCATAAAATCGATTTTCAAAAATCTGTCACTTGTATGGTTATTCCGGGAAACCACAGAAATATTTACGAAGCTACAATAACTTTAGAAAATGGACCCATGAGATTAAACTGAGAATAGTTGGAGTAAATTTTGAATACCGGAAAAAGCTTCCCAAAGCTTCAACTAAATCTGTTTCCCCGAAACTGAAATCGCTCCTTATAAGCGAAGCGCATGAACAAAATTGTACGCACTTTAACTAACTTGTTAAAGTGCGTAAAAAAGTAATAACTCGGCTGAGCGCTGGAAGATGTATATTTATCGACGATTATTGCAAAGATTTAAAAAGATCCGCTTATGATAATTATTAATTTCGGAAGATTAACAATACCAATGTTAAGTTGAAATTTTACTAACCCCGTAATCATCAATACAGCAAAAACACTAAAACTTTGAACCTAAAACGTTTAAAATGTCTATAAATAAAAAATTTTACTTTTAGTTTTTGTTATTAACAGCGTGTGCAATAGATGATTCAAGTGTATTTTGGATATTTCAACCTATGTAGTGAAATCTAAACATGTTATGTGCTGATTGTTATAGGTATACTATGGTGCAGCAAAGCCTTTAGTTTTTGTGCCAAAGGTAGTAATGTAGTTTCAGGGTTTATCTTCAAATCACCGCAAAAAGGAAAGAAAACAAAATTGGTATGGAACATAAAAATTGGCCGATAGCTGAACATTAGCATATATGAGCAATTCTACGGAAAATTTCCCTTACATCGGCCGTAAAAACGACGACAAATAAATTGGAGGCACATCTCTAAGAATTTGTTTTCTTGTTCTGTAGATTATAGAGAGACGAGAAAAATCAGGAGCCAAAGAAAAAAGTCTTGTGACACCGTTTTAACGGCAAATAAACTTTTTTATGGAAATTTAACGCAGGGGAAAATGGACGAAAAGTAGTCACCGATCGTTAACCAATATTTAAATCGCAAAAATGTCAACAAATTTTCCATAAGAAACGAATTAAAGTAGAAAAAGCCCTTTAATTTAAGTTAAGAATGAATAAAATAAGACAATTCTCTGCCAAAAGTTACGTGCATTTAAAAATCGCAAAAAATGACAAAAATCAATAAAAATCTTGAGAATTACGTGAATTTTGATTAAATCGCTTCACTTTGTTATTCTTTGCAATACCCAAGTGTATGAAAATTTCATTCAATTTATAACTGAATTTATAACACTACCATAGTCTTATGAATGAGATATTTTTAATTCTAAAATTAACGAAAATCGCTTTTTTCCGCATTGACAAGCAGCACCGGGTATAATCCTTCGGGTCCACCACCTCCGCGCTACAATTTTCCTCCATCATCGACATGTGTCGCTCGTTCTCAATAAACCTCTCGCGACATTACGTCTCGTTAAAGCTGAATTGCATTGCGATGCTCGCATTGACGTTGCGTTGGCCGGAAAAATAATAAGCAGCGGCGCGTGTATACACTCGACAGCATAGCGAACGAAGGAGGAAGAAGAAGAGCGCGCAAGGAAGCTGCCGAGAAAAAAGACTAAGCCCTGAAGCAGCGCGCTCGCGTATAGCGATGAGATCACATCCCGGAGTGTGCGTGTATAGCTATGCTGCGGCGGGGCGGCTGTGCGGCTCCGAGTTGCTGCTGCTGCTCTAACTCTTTGCGAGCCTCTTCGAGCGGCCAGTCTCCGCCGGCCTAGCGAGCCAATCGGTCCGTCATTCGATACCCCTCAGAAGAACTTCTTCGAGATTAGTTTTCAGCATCGGCGTGACATCGTTCAAGCCCACGGAGAGGTGGCCAAGGTTTGTGCCTTTTTCTTTTATCAGGATTTTCGACTGGGGTTTTTATATGGTTAGGGGGAGTTGGCGAAAATTTTTTATTATGTCAAATGTGCTCAGAGGGTGGATTTTTTTCTATTTCATAAGATTTAAGTTTGCTTTTAGTTCTTACTTGGCGTTTACAGATTTCAAAAAAATGCATTTAATGTATGGTGTTTTAATTAGTTTGGTGGGGGTGAAAAATATTTTTACAATTATATTAATCTATTTATTTTTATATCTTGCATTACCCGAATGTTTTATCTATTTTTATCATATTTTTCATATCATATTGAATTTGCAATTTAAATATAAAGCTTATGCGGTTGCTGTTTAAATAACCATTTCCAATCCGACGAATATGCTGCAATCGGTTTAGCGTATCAAAATTTTTTACTTTTCATAAGAAGGAAGCTTTCTAACAAAGATATGAACATATTCAGAATATTCGTTTGGAAATATACAATTATATATTTATGTAGAGAATCCTTTATAAAAGGCTAATTTAATTACAACTGCAGTATATTAAGATAAGAGAGTTGCATCCTTCCGATTTTCAAAGGAAGTAAGATAAATATTGCACGCATTCTCTTCCTACATTAATGAAGGATGCTCTATTATACAGATAAATTATATCGCTCGAAGCTGTGAACTAGTTTACTATTAATCAATTTGATAAAAATATTTCAAACAAAGAAATGTGTTTTGTCATAGATGATAAACATGTTGTTCATAAAGAAGAAATTAATTTATTATTACTAGTTTATCAATATTTCTAACAAGTAAACTTATGCAAATTACAATTCATTAAATTATAAATAAAATTAAATACTTTTTAATGAATTTTTTTCTCCGAAAATTATTTTCATTACAAATTATATAAAATCTCTTTACGACAATGATTTAATATTTAAAATATTTATTGTTTTGAATTATTATTAAGTTTACAAGTACCAATATAAACACGGATATATACTACTTATATTAATTCAATAAGATCGATCTTTTATTTTTAAAATAACATTTCACAAATATATGTACCCTAAGAAGAACAACACTTCATATATTATTCACATTTTGTAATTTCTTAAAACCTAATCTGTTGTTCAAGCTTTCATGTGGGTCACCTCATTTCTAATTAAGTTTTTTTTTTCATAATTTGCGTAACTGCATTCAGTAATCTTTCCGCCTCATATCACTTATACTTATAGAAAATAATAAAAACTTATATCTCTCTGTCTTTGGCAACCTTAGATATATATTTCCAGGAATAATTTACTTATAAGTCCCCGCACCGATACCCCACTATATACCATCAGCGGCCATCAGATCCATTATCTCAGCATTTGTCATGTTAATTAAACGGAAAATGGCAAACGTCCTAGTGACCATAACTTTGTGCGCCTAATCGTATCCTCTTAGTCAATCCACCAACTTACACACATAGTCGTAACTCGAAATTGCTGCACTTCATTAGAAATTTCGCAACACCCCGAGAGTTATTATTGACCCTGCGCACGCGTCAAGTTAAAATAAAGAAACGACAGCGTTGACATCGACGTTCTTCGAATTCATCTCATTACCGTATACATACACTCTTGAACTTATAAACTGTCACTTATCAGTTCGGCATAGATAAAAGAAAAAAAAAAGAAGAAGAGTCGCCAAGTTGATATTGCCGATTCAGCGGTCGCTTAATGAAACCGAGGTTTTCTTACATAGAGTTCGAACTGCCCAAAAGCTACGCGCGCTTTTACAAGCTCGTATAACTCTCCCGTTGACATCCGAACTCTACCGCTGCAAAGTCAGTCAAGGAAACTGAGAGAGAGAGAGAGAGAGAGAGAGAGAGAGAGAGAGAGAGAAAGAAACAAAGCCGCGTGCACCATAAAAAAGCGGAACGCGCTGCAGCAAAGCTCTTGGGTGCGCTTGATATATCGAGGTCATCATCTTTGGCGGAGGAACACATCATCGCGCGCGACGGCAACGAGAACGCGGCATCCTCAAGCTACTGCTACGCCTATACGACGAGTCAACGCTGCGGTGTATCCCTGCGCGCGCGTTCACGGCACAATCCAGCTGTAAGCTGTTCCGCGGCCGCCCACGCATCTTATGCGCCGTCCCCTTTCCGCGAGGCTTGCGCGTGTATGCGGTATATACCATAAAGCTAATATAGGCTCGCGTGCGGAATTTTATTTCGCGAAAGCTGGCCGCCGCTGAGGAGAAATTGCCTCGATTTCTTCTCGTTACGCAAGCCGCATGTGCGTTTGTAACATGCGAATATATATGTGTGTGTGTGTGTATGTAAGCTTCCCTTCCGGATATAGGCTTATCTTGGCGCTTTTAATGTACGTACGCCTCAATATCGCTGTGGCTTTATTCAGTTATATACGCGTGCATACGGGAAGTTTACGCTTTTGGAATTGGAGGATGGGGAATTGCTGCTCGTGCGGTATAAGCACGACTGTATATATTGCTCGCGCGGTGTAGGAGTCATAGTCGTGTTTGCATGGCATAAAGACCGAGTCTGATTGAGTTGAAGGGTATTAGACTGATAAGTTACTTAGCGGCGGCGTTTAGTTGAATCGGAGCCGCGACGACGACGTCGTTTCTTATTTGAGCGAAAGATCAAGCGTTTTGCTGAATCGCTCTCTCGTATATATAGCTTTTGATGGATTTTAATATAACGGAAAGGAAATCGTTGCGATTTAGCTTTGCTATTTTCTTAATTAAAATGTGGATTGTATTGCGGTGCGAGTTTTGAAGCAATATTATTTTGATACTTGTGTGACATAATTCAATCAAATAGAGAGAGAGAGAGAGAGAGAGAGAGGGAGAGAGATATTTGTCACTTGAACGTGATGATATCAATTTTCCAGTAGAATCTTAATATTAATATGTAATTGATTTTTATTTTAACACAATTACAATGAATTTGTATGTTCGTACAACTTTTTTTATAATAATCAGTTTTTTAAGAATCACGTTTATTCCAAAAAAATCTTCGAGACCTATATAGTTCAATTAAATTTTATTTGTAATGCCGCATAATAATTGTATCGATGTTATTGTAAGATAAATATATCCGAAATTAATTTTCAGAGTCTGGTAATAAATTACGCTATTTTAAAAGATTCTAAAATTTTTACGCACAAAAATAACTAAGCATCATATTTCCAATGCTGAATTTCCCTATTAAGTACAAGGGTTTGGTGAATAAAAAATTAACTGTAATATGAATTTCAACTTTTATTTCATTTTTATATAAATAACCGTTAGAAATGAAACAATAATCTGAAATATTTTTTTAGCTAGATTTTATATTATCTAATATCAATATAAATATACATTGCTATAAATATACTTACAAGTTAAATATTATGTTGTATGCAAATGTTGAATTAGGTTGTTGAACTTAGTTTGGTGTCGTGCCAATTAACTAAATAATTTACTTTACGTGATTGCTTATATCATCAAATCGTAGTATAAGATAAACAACTGAAAAATTGAAGAAAGTAGTTCGATAATGTTTAATTTTAGTTGATAAATATTATTTTAAAAATGCAAAAGTGAATGCAGAGATTTCCGAGAAATGTTTAATGGTTTGGAACTGTCGTATAGTAAGAAATGGCAAAGCGTTTCTGTCGATGACGATGGAAATAGGGCTTGCACTCGAAAATATACGCGCCCAAAGACGCGTTTATGTTTGACTTGTGCCGGAAGTTTAACGATAGTGTTATTTTCCCGTTTGATGTATTTTTTATATCTTTTGATACTTTTATTTCGTTACATTTTTTATTATCATGTTTCGATATTTTTTTTATTACGAGTTATTAACATTTTTTTACTTTAAAATATCAATAACCACATTTCAATAAGAAGATTTAATGCACGTTTTACTACAGAAAAATTCATGGCTATATTGTTTAGAATGTTTTGAACTGTAATTATTTGGTTAGCCCCTGGATTTTGAAATGTTTAGAATAGTCTCGAAGAAAAAATCACAAGAAATCCATATAAAAATAGACCGTGATTTAGAGCGTTTAAGAAAAATGAGGGTATCTTGTATCTGGAAACCTCTTAAACATAGATCAACTCCCTTAATGGCTTGAATCAGTTTACTTATCTCTTGTCGTTTACTACATGTGGTTTAAATTGCACAAATCACCTTCTAAGTATGTACAAAGACTAAATTTTACAAAACTATTAAAACAATAGAAGATTTTCCAATTATTTTGAAAGGATAAACCATTTTGGTTGTACATGTTTATAGCGTATTGATATATGCTTGGTTTATACTTTCATTAAATATAGATAATTTATTATCCATTAAACATATGAATTATTAAAATTGATTATTAATTTTTATTTTTTTTTCATAACAATATTAGATTTGTGTTAAAAGAAATACTGAGACTTATTCTCGATAGAATAGGTGGAGGTCAATAATTATCTAACAGCTTCTTTGAACATTTTGTAAATTTCAATAATCAAAATAAATAAAATCTTTTTAAACCATATTTAGTATTTTTATAATTTTGTTGCTATGATTATTACATTATTTATATACAATTACTTACTTACATACATTTATAAACTTTAATATATTTTTTTTCAGAAAACACCATGAAGACGAAGCAACTGCTCGTCGGACTCTTAGTCATCGCAATTTTACTAGTCAGCGATGCTTCTGCTGAGGTATATATCATTCCCTGCAGTAAATTAAACTACTTATAACATGTTTACAAAACTTTATCTCTTCTAAATTCTATCTTTCATGTTATTCTTGAATTACGCTTATTAAGAATCAAGTATATACATTGCATTCTAAAATATTATATAAGCTTTTATTCATTTTTATTATGTCTGTCATTCGTTATTTTGAGAAAAATTTAATAGTAAAAAGTAAGCAGTACTTATAAATTAATCAATGGTTGTTAATAGAAAAAGAAGAAGCACCGTCGAAGAACGACGACAACGACAACGGAGGCAACTGTTGAGGATGACGTCATGAATATACTGGAAGCCGACGAGGTTGCCGAGGGGAAAGGTGGAAAAGCTGCCAAAGTTCTTCCTCTGGTACAGGAGGATCCCTGCCTGCACAAGCACTGCGGCGCCGGTCGAGTTTGCCAGGTAATCAAACACTCCTCAAATCATCGTCTCCTGTATATATTCATGGGTTTGCAAATTCTCGCTGCGTACATATTACCATACGACTCGTGCAATGCGTAAATCACTAGATGATTAATCGAGTAAATTTCATTCGCCAATTGCACCTTTTTTGTTATTATCTAGATTTTATGGAGGAATTTAAATTTAAAACCCATCATCGTGTTACGTTTGTTGATAAAGAAAGAAAATCAAGTTATCGGATTTTTGCAGTTTCTTTGGGCACGGATATACGTTTTCCCGTGTAGTCTCTAAAAATACAAAAGCCGCTAGACTATACATGTCCAAAATAACTGGCATATTTACAGGCAATCCTGTTTCAAGCTTACATCCGCTGATATCTTAAACCTGTTTTATTGACCCCCCGATAAATGCCACCCTACCTCAATTTCCGTATATTTCTTGGATTTCACGAAAAAATTCGCAAATACACAAACTTTTTATTTTATTTAAACACTGAGAACATAAAAAATGATAATCCAATATTATTTTTTACTATAAATAGAAGTAAACCATTAAAATATCAAAACATGGTATGCATAAAAATAAATCTAATGTAGACATAACTTTGTAATTTTCGATACAGATTCAATATTGGCAATATAGTTTCAAAGTCCTATAATATGCTAGCACATGCTCTTTATAATTTCAAATAAGAATTATCCACATATAGATGATAATACAGTCACATTATAGAATCGATTTAATGATACTCATAGGTGAGCGAGGAGCGCGAAGCGTCCTGCGTGTGCATTGAGAAATGCGAGGAGGAGATAGACCCACGCCGACGTGTCTGTACCAACTACAACGAGACGTTCGGCAGTGACTGTGAAGTTTACCAGGCGCGTTGTTTCTGCGATACCAATGATCCACGCTGCCGTGGTGATGACTACCAGCACGTCCACATCGAGTACTACGGCGAGTGCAAGCAGATGCCCGTGAGTTTATTTCTTTTTAATATTTGTTTTGAATTTTTAGTAATTATTAGAGCTTGGTGAAAGAACGAGCAGAGAAATTACTAATTTTATTTTATGTGTTACACACATATTTTTAAATGTGTGAAAAATAATAGTTTTAAACGTTCAATTGAAGTATCTTGCTGGAAAACATCCATTTTTTTACTATTTGTGAAACAATTTTTCGAGCATTTTCTTGCCATTTAATGGCAAATTGACCAAAGTCGCCATAAATGGCTAAAAGATGTTTGAAAACTCGTTGAACAAATGGGAGAAAAATGGTTGATTTACAGTAGGGTAACGTCATTTGTGAGTTTAATGAAAAACTGTAAAGAAGCCAGAAGGTGATTAAAATTTCGACGCAAATATTAAGGTCTTACACCTTTAAAAATTTCTTGCTATTTTCCCTGCGAAAAAAATACAACATTATTTTGCATAAGATAAGCCATGTCTAAAGTCTCTAAGCTGATTTTATGCTGAAATATATAGCATTCTCAATTTTTGGCTTTAACGTAGTTTTTCTCAGCAACCGGGTGATGGATTTTAATGAGGCAAAGCTGAAATTCTTTGTATTTTGTTCAACTATGGAACGAAGCGTTGCAAATATAAAAATTATTTCAATAAATTCTTTTATGTTTGAAAAACCATTTAAAATGACTTAATTTTGATGAGAATAATTATGGTTTTTATAGCAGTTACATATTACTTACCCAAATAATTTTTATATTTGCAACTCTTCGTCCCATAATTGAACAAAATAAAAAGAATTTAAGCTTTGCCCCATTAAAATCAACCACCCGGTTGCTGAGCAAAACTACTTTAAAGTCCAAAAAACCATATTCCTATATAAAAAAGAGATAGACTTTGAGATTGTCACCTCTAATGATTGTGATAGGTTGATTTGAAATGCACATGTAAAATTCGAGTGGCTGACGATAGGGCGCGCGCAGCGCGCATTAACACTTCTAGTTTTCTAAAAACAGCTAAATACAAAAAACACCAAAAAAGATAGGAACCGGCGCCGAAAACTATCTTGGTTTTTGAACAATAATTCTCAAAATTTTTGAAATTTTTGTTTAAAAATTTGTTTACATGTTCGTAATAACAGGTAAAATAAAAAAATCCAATAAAAAAATAGATTTTTTGACGATTTTTTGGTGTAAGACCCTCTTAATAAGACGTTGTGCGAAATTCGATTGTCTACAGGCGTGCAAGGAGGAGGACAGGATCGACTTCCCGCGTCGCATGCGCGACTGGCTCTTCAACATCATGCGTGATCTCGCTGACCGTCAGGAGCTGCCCGATTACTATGTGAAGATGCAGCGTGAGGCCGAATCCAACCACACCCTGCGCTGGACGAACGCCGCCATCTGGAAGTGGTGCGACCTTGACGGTCACCCACCAGATCGCTCAGTCTCACGTCACGAGCTCTTCCCCATTCGCGCGCCCCTCATGGCCCTCGAACACTGCATCGCACCTTTCCTCGACTCTTGTGATAGCGACAACGACCACAAGATCTCCCTCAAAGAATGGGGCAAGTGCCTCGGGCTCGAAGAGGTAATTCCCTGTCGCCTTTTTTTTTGTTTTAATTTTGTAGTGATGTAGTGTCTGTAATTGTCTTGAATTTTATTGTGTTAGGGATTTTAATAATATCTGACGATGATAAATGATTACGGTTTTTTATTTTTATAGGATGACTTGGAGGAGCAGTGCGACAGTTTTGCAGAAAAACATAGCGAACTCGATGATTAAGAGGGAGCAATTGGTATTTAGTCGAAAGTCATTCACCTGAGGAACAAATGATCTCCTCTTGCTTATTCATGCTTTTATTTAATTTTAAGATTTATATGTATACAGATAAGTATCGATGAATTTCAATATTCATTTAACCAAATATTGTAAAATAGTTAATTGAACGCCATAAGAAAAAATATTCATCTTATATAGTCAGTAAACTCTAGATCAGTTCATCTAATTTTTTTGTAACAATCTTTTATATGTATTGTAAGAGTCTAATTTGAAATATATTTTTTCAAATATATGTATAATTATTATCTTGAATAAATGTACTCATAATTTCTACAAGTGAAATAGATTTCAGTCGTTTCTTAATACAATATAGTATAAGGTTTTAGAATTCTCCTTTATTTTTACATTGCACACAATTTTTTTTGTAGCTGAGTAAAAAATAATTATTATAAATAATACATAATTCGAGAATGAAGCAAATTAAAATGACAATAAAGAGAAACGGGATCTCCACTATGGAGGATATTCTTCCAATTCCAAGTTTTGTAAATTCTGCACGTATTCACGCTTTTATGTGATTTTTCTTTCATCATTTTTCATTTAATGAAAATTTAAGAAAATAATACAAAGTACAGTATGTAAAAAGTTTTTCATATTCATAAAATATACATTTTAAAAGTATGAGATAAAATTTATATTTTAATTCGGTTAATTGGTCAAGAGAAAATTTTACATAATTTAAAAATTTACAAATATTAATATTCGAGATCAATGAATAATTAATCATTTTGAATCTGGCAAACTCTCAAAAACCAAATATGAATAAAAAGAATTACTAAGAAATATTAAAAAAAGGGTAAAATTTTGTAAAGAAATTACACGATTCGACCTAAATCGGCTGCTAGACTCATTAATGAGAATAGATGATTCGATTTTAGACGCACTGCGGTATGGACATCAGTCGTTTCTTTGCTTGAGATAAATAATAAGTTTGGCTATGAGCTACGAGAAAGAAGTAACACCATCTAGTGGGAACAGCACCTATAGTAGTAAAACTTATCACTTCATCCATAAGTAAAGAAACGACTGATGTGCATCATACTACTGGTGTCTGAGATAGAAATGTTTGTTCCTCACTAATGAGTCTAGCAGACGATTTGAAACGAAACTCGTTATTTTTCCTTATGAAATTTTACCCTTTCTCAAGATTTCTAAGTGATTTTTATAATTTTTTAAAAACTTATTCTTCATTTGTGAAAAAAGATATAATCATTTACAAATAAAAATAAATTAATTTAATATAGAAAGCCATTTATTTGTGATTAGAGAATTGGGAAGCGCATCATAATAATATTTTCTACCTCGAATTCTCACATAATTATAAGATCATTCACATAGTAGATCTACAATAAAAACAACAAAAGAACTGCAATTAAAACTTCTGCGTATTTGTAAACATCTTTAAATTGGAGTACTGGTACAAGTACCAACAAACTATCCAATCTCGATAAATCAATGTCTCCGATATTTAATTGGACTTCTTTATCCGATTCAAAACTTCCTTTACGTACCGCGCTTCCCTCAACTAAGCTCGAACACGGCTTTCCCGCCCTTTGTACATACTTTCCACAAGATATACGCTATTATAGTCGCTTTGTGAACGCGTCTGGCGACGATACATATATACACGTTTCGGAGCCGTTGACATATTCAAAGCTTATGATGGGCAAGGCATACGCACGACTGCATATGCTGTCCCCGCCAAGTGCCGATCGCTCTCGTCTCCAGACGTTGCTTTTTGTTCACTTCTACTCCAAATTCCTTAGCTCGGCTAAATATTTTAGCTTATTAAATTAATCTACAGTAAGTTGGATTTTCAAATTTATTGAAATCAAATGATACTTTTCGTATTGTTTTAATAATTTTTTACTTTACTTCGTGTACTGAATTCGTTTCACACAATGTTGATGTAATGAAAATTGATATATTTGAATAAAGTATTAGAGTTGTTTACGTATTACATTGATTACAAAACGATGTAATATCAATAGAAGATCGTGCTAAATATCAAATCACGTTTGAACAAATATTGGAGCAAACGCGTTTATCAATTTTCCCGCTAAACTGTGCGAAAGTTACAATCGCTCGATATCCATAAAGTACTTATACATAAAACTTTATGACGCTTTCGTCCAGCATCAATGAATTGATTGTACTGCGTCTATACCAATCAAAAGCAATATCACTCAAATAAAAAAAAATGAAAAATTCAAATTCACAGTAAAGAAAAAAAAAGCTGCTTCTATACTGTTACATAGCATCTTTAAAAATCAATATCAACCTAAATCACGCAAAGGAGAGAAAACCCTACGAAGCTCATGTACCTCGGAAAAAGGGACTGAAAGAAAATTGTCGAGGCAAGGAAGAAACATATAAGATCGCTACAACGCATCTTCTTCGTTATCCGCTGCGCAACTCGGTTATATACTTAGCTGCTGTATATACCTATAACGAAACAAAGGCTCGCGCGCTCCTCGAAAGTCCTAGTCTCTCCCCCCTCTCTCTTTGTTCACCTCCATTATATATATATAGGTATACCCCTCTGAAAAGCCAGCTCCAACATAACGTATAGTTGCCTCTTTCTTTTTCTCTCTGGCTCTTTCAAAGGTTGGTATATCGTCCGATCGCGTCGCTGCAATCGAGGGGGCATCACATACAAGCTCGTCGCTCGTCCGTTGACCGCGCGTTTGGCGGGCTCGCATGGCGGCGTCGCTTTCTCTCTCTCACTCTCCTCGGCGTCCTTCTCTCCCCCAGTCGACGCGCCCGCGTTCTTTCTCTCTTTCCCTCGGTTTATCGTATAGTAACCGCGACGCGAGCGCTCGCGCGCCAGCGCAGCAGCAAGAGAGAAAATATATCGTGCGCATAGCATAGCAGAGAGTCAATGGACATGGCCTCGCGGTCAGTATGACCGTCAGATACACGCGTTCTCGTGTATATAAGAGATATACATATATACGCTCTGTCCTTTTTAGATCTGTTGCGACGACGACGACGACGAAGCCATGGAAAAAAATTCACTACTGGGCGTCATCCCGATGCAGCAGTGGGCGTTCGATTGTTAAGCAGATCGAGGTTTTGGCTGCGTTGACCAATGTTTGCATTTTGATGATTTCGCGGTGGGAATACAATCATCGATTAAAATTATGCCTATTAACTGAAAACGACGTAGTTTTCTTACTTATAAAATTGATATATTAATTCAGGTTCGGTAGTTATGGTTTTTTGTTTATTTGGCTATTTAGATAGTTACTTGATACATTTATCTTTAATTAATAGATAATAGTAATATGTTCTATTTAGCAAACAAGAAAACCTGTATATGCTTACACTAAACGTGTTACAAGTACATAGTTCTTACCATTTTTACTTTTAATTTCGAAGTTAACTCGATTTAACAAGATAAGGATAGTTTACTTTTCAGACGATATTCTTTTTTAGTCAATAAACCAAGGAAATCTTCTAAGATTCCTCAGAAATTTAAAATGATAATGTTTGTTATGCTGCTATGTATAGGGTTATTGATACGTATGCTAAAAGTATTCCACGATTTTACATTTAATTCAAACGAATTTAAATATCAAAATTATATTACTACTGTTCGAAAATCTGTAAATAAGTAGATTTCTTCTTTCTAGTCGTAAAAGAACACTCACAAAAAGGAATCAAGGAGCGCGGGAGTGCTCCGAAAGCAAATTGGAGTCAATGTATGTGGGATCTACTACTTATATCTTTTAATACGTTTTTTATTTTTATTAGAACACATAATGACTCAATAACAGTGAATATTTCCGCTTCGTGTTTCGGCTTAGAATATGTGTACAATGAGACTGATGAAAGTAAAAAATCTGACTCTAGCTATAGTTATGAAATCTTTTCCGATTATCTTTTTCAACCATCTCAGAAATCTCTATAATCAGTTATCTTATTTTTTAGGTATGAGATACGTATATGAGTGTTCTATTATTTTTATAGATACTATACCTATGCGTTAATACTTAGCATTCTTACATATTTTTCGAGTTTAAAAACGACATAATAATAATGTTCAAATAATCATCGAATTTCAATCATTCGCTGCTTCCTTCAGTGTTGCTTTCAGTTTAATAGAAAAACGATCCACATATCAACACGGTTCTACTACGGAGCGATTTATACTTATACATAATTTCTAAAATTCAATAATTTATTATCGTCAACTTTAGACGATTATTAACAAGTAAATACCATATATACTGAATTTTCAAAAGGGATCGATTGTGTGATCAATCACAAACGTTTAATCCCGAAACTTTGAAATATTGATATTTTTGGCGCTATTGTTGCAGTGCTTGCCTTAAACTAAACTGATTGGTCTGAAGCTGTGAGACCTAATAATTGCGTTTCTTCTTCTATCAAGGTTTTATCGGGAGTCTCTCGGGGTTCTCATCTCTCTTATGATTACTTTTTTTATTTATATAAACCTTTAATTTTTCTACGTAAATATTTTAGAGTACAATTATTTATATACAAATGACGTCAAAATTTATGAAATTCTGAGGTTTTTTATCATGCTTTGATACTACGGTTATTATTGAATTGGTCTAAACAAAGTGGTTTATAGCTCAATATCAAGGAATGCAATATTATTTCTTTGAGTTGTGAAAACTTTTCCTGTTTCACATACAGTATAATTGGTGTCAATTTATAAAGCGAGTAAGAAAAGTTAACGATCTGGGAGCATTTTTTTACTATCTACTATCATTTACAACTCACATGAAATTTACAGATATACATAAAAATTCTGTACTTTTATGAAACACTTCTTTTGTCTACCTTAAATTATTATTTTCCGTAGATATCGTTCCTTGTAGTCATGTCTCATATGAGATGTTTATGAAATTTAAATTATATCTCATATTATTACCCGAGTTTAGTTTCTAGGTGAAATCTCGTGAAGATTGGAGTCTACATAGTTATATATACTACACTATGCTATGCTATATATAGCATATACATTATACAATTTGTTCCGAAAATGTATGTTTTACTACATATATTTGGATAGAGGAGGAAATCCTAAACCGAAAGTTCCTTTACCATTTTTTGATATAATAAGTAGTTTTTTAATCCCTAATGTATCAAAATCGTTAATTTTTAACAGAAAATGTATATCTATATTTATAAGGCAATATCTATAGATATACATTTTCTGTTAAAAATTAACGATTTTGATACAATAGAGATTAAAAAACTACTTATTATCTAAAACAATGCTAAAGGAATTTTCGGTTTAGAATTTTCTCCTCTATCCAAATATATGTAGTAAAACATACATTGTCGGAACAATGTGTATTCATTTCCAAATATTCACCAAATTCACGCGGAATTGAAATGATGTGAAAATTTTTTTGCGATGTACAAAATGTACAACAAAATTAACAAAAATTTAATACAGAATTAATACAGAAGTTTAAAAAATTTCATGTAGTATTGTGAAAGCATAACGCAACATTGTCGTATCAAAAAAATACGAATAATAAAACAATGATTTAATGTATAAAAAAAATTGTGATTCGTATTTCATTTTTTTCATCAATTAATTCTGAAAGATACAAACGGGGATTTATTTTATCGGCGATTAGATTAGTATTCAGCGCGCCCTCTAGCGGCGACAGTAACATAAGTCATAATTGCAGAAATAATTACCAACTCATTAAGCGCACAATAACGATTTCAAGTTATTTTTAAGTTAAGCTAACTAGAACTCAATTCCATGTTTAAATTCTAATAAAATTTAAAATATAAAAATAAATTGATATGAGCAGTAAAATAATTCGACTATTGTTACACACAACAATTATGTATGCAAATTGATTTTGTTAATATCGTTCTGAATTGATCGACATTTCTTGTGAATGGCTATATATTTTACGCGAGTTAATAAATTTAGTATATATAGTATAAGTATAAAATATTATTGGAATTCGTAAATATTTTCGACATATTTCTTACATATACATTTTATTAAGTAATTTGATTAGAATTAAATACCAATGCATCTGCAGCGGTTTTCTTTATAATACATGTAGCGTTCACGTCTATATATATTGTTTAAATTTATTTTTATGTGAATTTCGATATTGTTTGATTAATGTTTTATAAGGCTCTGACAATTTAATAACACAAAGCTGCAATCATTACTCGTTTAAAGTGTTAATTTGTTAAGACAAACAGGAAAATAAATTAATTTTACTTTTATTTTTTATTTATAATACCTTTTAATCTGATATATTTCCACAATACTTTGAAGAGCTATATTGATTATTAAAAGAAATTGTTTAAGTTTTGTGTTTACAAATGATATATACCTATTGTCGAATAATGTATCGATATTATTTTGGTTTGTTAAATTAATATTTCGATCCAGTATATATATCGTGTAATTTTTATAAAAAAAATATATATATATATATATATAACGGTAAAATATATTAAAAATACAATTAGTAATAGTTTTAATCGTCGAGCATATCAAGGTTGGTATGCATAAAGCGCTTTATACTTTGCTGCGGTACTGTGTATATAAACATATGTCAACCGTGTTCATTAAACCGCCAGAAATGAATCGAGCGATGTAGTTCGTCAGTTACGGCAAAGTAAATTCCAAAGCCGATTACAGCATGTATCTATTCATGTTACACAAACGAAAACATTTAGAATCTCAACTTATTGAATGAACAAGTCTTATTCATTATATTAAAGACGAATTTTAGTAAACAAAAAACTTTCTCTTATTATATTCATTCATCATCAAGCTCGCGATATCGGACAATCATATATAATCTATTTATAAACAAGAAATCAACGTAATATTTGAAAATCAATACGTCAAACTAAACTCTAGATTTCTAACTTTTTAAATTATGTTTTATTGAAAGATAAACTAATATTTTATAAGTAAAAATATCGCACTAAAATCCATTAAGTAAACATTTTTAGCATCCAAATAGAATAATAACATATCATTGTTGGAATTTCCCTGCTTAGTACATAATCAGCATTCGGTAGAGAAAATGTAGCTTAATTTTCATTTATCAATAAAATGACAAAAAGCACAAAGCCTTATAGGCAGTAATAGTCGTAGAGTTTCGCATCGATCTTCTGGCAAAGCTGCATACTCGCCGCCAGCCATCCATATTTGATCGTTTCCCACGCCTTTAACTTTACGCAACAGATCCACTTTCGACAATGAAAAAGTCGAAACGACAATGACGGCAGCAGCGGCGGCGGTGGTGGCATCAGCGATAGTCCCTTCGACCGGATAATAAGGGTTAAATATGCACGTGAAAAAAGCGAGAGGGAGACGACCGCGCGCGAGTCGCGACTCTCTCGTGTAGTGCACGCGAGACCGAGAGAGAAAGAGAAAGAAACAAGGAGCGAGCGGCATTGACGGTCGCTGACGGTACCACGTACCGCGGGTCTTTTGTCCTTGTCGCCCTCGTGGAGTCGTGGCTACAGTAGCCGAGCGCACGAGAGAGAGCGAGAAAGCAAGAGTGCGGCGCGAGCATCGCTGCACGAGAGCGGAAGGAGAGAGAGAGAGAAAAAGAGAGCGCGGCATACACACGCAAGCGGGTATCGCGGCAGCACAGCATAGCAGCAGTACATAGTAGAGCCACGGTCGAGCGACGATACGGACTATACGACGAGAGCGAGTGCGAGCGAGTAAGGCTACGTTTTTTTACGATCTCGTGTACACACATACATCCAACGACTCAGGACAATGGTGAGTAATCCCTGTGGCCGGCGCGCGAGTCGCTGCAGTGGCTATCCCGGAAGCAGCTCCGCGAGGATGCTACCGGCGTGTAGCCAGCAGCAGCGTATTCGTAACGACGATTAACCTAAAAATTCTCGTGACACTTGAATTTTCCAGGCTGGCGGCAAGGCGGGTAAAGACTCCGGCAAGGCGAAGGCGAAGGCAGTGTCGCGTTCTGCGCGAGCCGGCCTCCAGGTGAGTCCCGATTACCGTACTTTCTTCATGAATTAGCTATCAGTGTACTTGCAAGGAGGTAAGCCGATAGGAGAGAGAGTGGACACGGGCGCAGCGACGCGCACGGCTTCCCCGAGAGGAGCGGCTGTGTGGCTTTGGCTGGTAGGCTGTCGCCACATACAGCCGCCGCCGTATATCTCGATCGTTGCCGCGCGCGGCGCGCTGCTTGCTTGGCGGGAGCGCGAGCGAGACGGAACGAGGGTCGAAGAAATGGCGCGAAAGCCGCGTGTTAGCTGGGACTTTTTGGCGGGTTTTTCCAAGCCCGTCTACGGGGACGTGTGTAACAGGCCGATCGAAGCGCCTGATTAGCGGGTATAGGAAAAGAGAACAAGTCGAGCGGTGTTTGTTTTTCGCGGACAATTGCCGGGTCAGCCGTTTGTTTTTGTTTGTCGTGCAATGAAGCGTCGGCCGATTGTAGGGTGAGCCGGGTTGAGAAAAGCGAATTCGACGAATTTACGGTCTGCTCTGGTGGCTTTGTAGCGATGGCGGATTCTTTGATTATCAAGTTAGCGGTTTTTCAGTTTTTCGAGCTGCTTTTCATTTATCTTTACGCTTTTATTGCCAAGGCTTCACCCGCACGCTCGATAATGGCGCTCGCAAGTTTTGCTTTTGATACGAATTTCTGCTAGAAATCTCGAGTTTTTTTCTCGTTATAGAAATTAGTAGATTTTTTATGATTTTTCGGTGTAAAAAACTGCTTGATAATATTGCAATTTAAAAAAAAAACTTGAAATATTGAATGCACTTCAATAGCCGCGTCATCGTACTACTCGTTCGATATTTTCTCGCTAAGGAAAGCTGCTGACGCGTTTACTGAATTGGACGTCGAACGTTTTCAAGTCGGAGCGTATAGAGGCGCGCGCAGTCCCGAAAACATCGATCCGTTTATACTCTTTGAATATCCGTTATATTTGTTTAGTTCGTTTTGAATTCTCTGTTTGTTTTTAAGCTCGTCGGTTTTTTTTTTAAACAAATTTTTCTATTTTTTTCTACTAAATACGCAAATATGTGATAAAAATCATGTTACAAAAATAAAGTTATTATATTTTTTTCTAATGACTTTGAAAGGAATATTGTATTTTTTACTTTTTAAAATACCTATTCAATATTCAATCTAGTAATACAAAATTTTATTAAAAATAATTATTCTGATTTCATAGTTTTCATATTTTTAATAATTGAAAATTATTTATTACAATAAATATTAATGAATTTCTGTTCAATTTCAGTTCCCTGTTGGAAGAATCCACAGGCACTTGAAAAACAGAACAACAAGTCATGGCCGTGTTGGTGCTACAGCTGCTGTTTACAGTGCTGCTATCTTAGAGTATTTGACTGCAGAAGTAAGTATTATGAAGTTTATTTAGATATTTTAATAAAGCTTATAATTTAAAACAAATGTACATTTGTACAGTATTGAAATAATTTTTTTTTAAATGTAACTTTAAATATAGGAAATTTACCTGTTTTTTTAATATTCGAACCTTTCTTTCTATTTCAAAAGATTAAAAAAAATGAACAAATTTAAAATTAATTATTCAGCTTTCACAGACCACAAAATGTAAACAAATAGAAAATATTTAAAATTTATTTTTTATAGGTTTTGGAGTTAGCGGGTAACGCATCTAAGGATTTAAAAGTAAAGCGTATCACACCTAGACATTTACAGTTGGCTATTCGTGGTGACGAAGAGTTGGACAGCCTTATTAAGGCAACTATTGCTGGTGGTGGTAAGTTACTTATACAAATTATAATTTTTACGTATGTGCTTCATACAACAGATAAATATTCACAAAATATATTTCTTGCTTGTGTTTCAACCTTCATTTTTTTTCTTTCAGGTGTCATTCCTCACATTCACAAGTCGCTTATTGGCAAGAAAGGTTCTCAAAAACCAGCATAAAATTAAGTTTATAGTAAATAACAAAATTTGAAACAACTATGATTATTGTCGGGAAATGAGTAAGCGTAAATAAAAGCGTTGGAAAACGAAGGAAATGTCATGAGGGAAACGAGGAAAATCAGAAATGCAAAGAGTGCATAGATGAAGCAATGGTTGTTGAAAAATGTACCTAAGTTGCAAAGCAGAAAAGAGACAGGCGTGATATAAATATATATATACATAGATACATGTATAGAGATATAAAATAAGCAAGCGAATAACATGATGTGATGTCGTTTGACTAATTTAACTAGCTAGATAAGCTATTCGACGAATTTTAAGGTTTACTCTTATATCAGACAATCCTCAAGTCGATACGTTCTAGCATCGTCATAAGAATGCCTCGATTTTGATGAAAACCTTGATTCGTCTTGAAAACTCGGCCTCCACATTCTCTAGTTCAATTTCGACTTTTTGACTTATTTTGACGAATAGCCTTCTGTAAAATAGTATTTAGGTGGACGAAATTTTTTTTAATATTAAAATCATTGCTATCATTTATTGCGCCATGCTTTATTTAAACAGATAACGCTAGTTATTCAAACTTCGTTAGTATAATTTAATCATAATAATGAAAATTCAACTTGAGTAATATAAAGATTTTATTAATAAAATTTTGAAAAGTCGATTTTGAACTAAATAACTTTTCTCAAAAGTTCTTAAAACTTACCATAAAAATATTTTAACGCTTTTTTAGCTCGTTTTCCCTTAAATATATTAAATATTTTTTTAAATTAAATTTAACCTGACGTAGTAAATTATGAAGACTCGTTTTAGAGTTTTAAACGTTTATATTAGTTTTTTAGACATAATACAGCATGACTTTTCTTTTTTATTTTATATCAATTTCAAATATTCTTGCTAATACTTCATAAAAAAGAGTAAACTCTCAATAAAAAATATTTTATTTCATTAACTTTATTTTAAAATAAGATTAATATTTTACATACGCAGGTTAGGTTTAATTTCATCTACTACTATGTTTCAAGTTTTTTTTTTATCAAACAAAATATTATTTTGACAGTAATGAAACTTAACTGTGACTTTTTTGTCATTAAAATATAAGGCTCTTAAATCACAAGAAACGAGTGTAATTAAAGTTGTTTACTTGTAGATTTTGTGAGTTGGCAATGTTTTTTTTCTTCGTCTTGATGAGCATGTAGAAATTTTGGGAAACCTATAGATTTTTCATTCATTTTATTGTGAATAAGATTCATTTGTTAAAACTAAAATTAATTTAGGCTAAGGAATTTAATTGTCAGACACACCCACACGTATATTAACTGCGTAATCGCAACTATGCTGGATTTAAGCACCGGCTATATGTAAAACGTTCATTTTCATAATAAAGGTCGATTTTATTACAATTATGTGTTATTTCTGTACTTGATACCACGAAATGATATCATGCTTAAACTCACAGCTTATGATTTGAGTCACGGATTTTTAGAATATATTTTGAGGTGTTGAAATGTTTAAAAAAGCCACAGTAGCAATCACTACTATCTCGAATTATAGTTATTTTTCTGTTTTCCATTTGAAAAGTTTTAAATAAGACTTTTGACTAACAATAATTCAATCTTAAGAAGTCATAGGTGGATTAAGTTTTTAAAAATGAAAATGAGAAAAGAAGATATCATTTTTGGGGGAATTAAAAAAGATTAATTATCTCAAAAGTTAAATTTTAAAATTTAGAAATGGAAACGTGGTGGTAATATTTATATACTGCTCTAATGCATTTTCGTTGCTTAATTTACAAGAAAAAACTATGATTGTAAATACCAGCTTAAAATAGTAGAAATAAAGGGCCATTTTAAGCTGCTCTCGTGCTTTATTTTGTATTACTTATAATTTTCAGAGAAATCAATATTTTTAACGAAAAATAATTAACTTGAATTAACGTTTTCTCTGTTCACTTCTATAATCTTTTTTGATTATTTTCATTATCTTAAAGCTGTAGTTAAAGAAAGAGATCATTTTTATGAGAAAAGTTCCTAATTTCATCGTACATGTAGTACAATCTTTATGCATTGTTTTCAATATGTAAAGTTGAATTTTATACATAAGTACGCGTAAAGCGAAGCTTTACAACTCTCTGTACTATAATCAACTTTACACACTTGAAACAATGTGAAGATGTAACTGTTTTATCCATATTGTAAGAAAAATAATCTTCGCTACATCTTTCCGACCTCTTCATTGACGCGGACTTAGTGCGTAGTTCAATTTACAACTTACCGAGGAAAAGTACTATTATTTTTTACTATTTCGTAAATTTCGTGTACTTAAAGCTAAATTAAGTGATCGCTATTTAATCCCTCGATATTCTATATACTATTCTATATCATCGACAGTTAAGGGGTTAAAATAGTGACTTTTGAGGTCTGCTATTGCGATTTTTTTTTATATTATTACATTTAGAAACGTATCCCAAGATTTGATCTTAATTCGCGATCCAACGGTCTTCATTCCATCGTCCTAGTAATCGTCTACCGACGTTGGTAATGTTTACTCTTATCTTTTTAGTTATACATTGTTAGAAAATATAAAAAACTGCATTAATCCAAAATTTCTTACTTAAATTTTGAAAAAATATTGGATATATATCGCGAGAAAATAAATATCATCTAGGTATTATGGTAAATAATTTGTTAGTTTTTATATTTTTTGTTTGGTAAAATATGTAATATAAAATATAAGCGTATCATATTTATATAGTTTTGTATTCCAGCGTTTTAATTATTCATAACTTATTTTAGTACCTCGAGAAGGGGTGATAATGGATAATCTGAAACGTCAGAAATAATAATACTAAAGTATTTTTTTATACATATTTGGCAGTAGAACTATTAAGCTGTATTTACTTGAAGTAAATAATTTCATTTCTTGGGGAATAACATTATTTATAATTATCATGTAACGTAGAACATCTTTTTTTTTACACCTAACATACATCGATTGAAGAGGGTTAACGTACACAGTGTAAAACGATTTATTACCCTAAAGCTTCTTATGATTATACGCAAGTTTCTTGCATCTCAAGTTGTCAATCATCCGCAAATACCATTAATCTTCATCCAAACCAAGAAAAAAAGTACCAAAACCCTATAAAATTATTTACATGCAATTGCAATCATATATTTAAAAAAACGCGTGAACTTGTTTTTACATTAAATATGTTAAAATGATCTATACCATTTTTAAAAAATCTATAACTCATGACGAAAACTTTTAAAATACGTTAATATTCGCATTAATTCTTCTTTATTTTTATAATATACAAAATCGTGTTACTTTTCATAAATATGAATTCAGTTTTCACATAATTTTAAATACGAAAGGACGTGACAACATCCGGAGGTAGGTGTAAGTCATGTATTTGACATTCACGCCAGATGGGCTCGCGTCTTTATAAGTATATGATTTGAAATTTATTCACTGCTATAATATAATTTTATAATATTGCAAATTAACGTTATTCTGAACTAATTAAAATTTTATTCAAAATATGATTTCTTGTATACAGTTTACGCAATTATTCCTAAATTGTGTTGTCATGACAAATCGAAAAATTTATAGTGTTTAGAGTTTTCATATCCTATGAAATTTTTCTGAAGTCCCGTTCCCAAATATATTTACAATCATTTTAGATCACAGAAAAATTTATAAAATATAACCAGTATAACTGATCGTGTAAAAAATCAACATATATTATTTTAATTCTACATTATAGCGACGAGTATACTTATAATTCATTAGCAAAAATCTCTTTTGCAAACTATATACTCAACGAAACAGATGATTAGAATTTCGAATATATGATCAGAATAAAACTCACTATAAAAGCTTTGAAAGAAAATGCCCCTGAAAAAGTATCCGAACCTCGTGTGTCTATACATCTAGCATTCTTCGAAAGGAACAACATCAAGCTCACTCGCTCTCGCTAAACGAAATCCAATTGGCAGAGGAGCACATCCTCCTCCGTCAGTACAGTTCTACCTCTACCTCATACCGTGCGAAAACCGCTCTGGCAAATCCCTTCGCGTGCGGATCATCATCACCCTCGCGCGGATAAACCTTGCGCGTTCCACCCCCGCCGACCAAACAGTATAAAAAATGAAGGTATATATAGGTACGCGGGTACCACGAGTGGCGGCAGTAGCAGCAGTGTATAGAAACGAACGAACTCGAGGCGAACCGAGTACAGCCGAGGTCTTCGGGAAAGGCGAAGCGCAGCGCAAAGGCATATAGGCGGACAGCTAGCGTCCCGCGCGAGAAATTTCAGCAGCAGCAGCAGCAGCCTCCGGGACTGAGCTGTAGAGCCAGTTCTCGTTGGGTCTGCGCCACGGACACGTCGCGCTCGCGTTGGGGAGTGAGAGAGAGAGAGAGAGAGAGGAAAAAAAAACAAATAAGAGTTTTGCAATGTGCTCCGGCTAAGTGGTGGAGATTAAGAAAGGGACTGGACTCTGGTATTCCGGACGTTCCGGGGAGAAAGGTTCGCTGACCGAAGAAAAGGAGGCAGGGCACAGAGATAGAGAGAGAGAGAGAGAGAGAGGGAGAGATAAAGAGCAAGGGAAAAAGAAGTGTGTGTATCCACGAGTGAGAGTGTCTGTGTGATATCTGCGCCCGCGCAAAGGGAACCAGCAGTTTTTCCAGCGCGAAAAGTGCTCTCGACCACTACGCGCGCGCTATATCCCTTTCACGCATTTATATACATATATACACACACATACACGCGTGCGGCGATTGTCCTTCACACATTTCGCCGATTTATGGCTATGCGTGTGTGAGTGAGTGTACGAGAAAGGATCAAATGGACAGGAACACTCTCCATTGTCGCTGATTTTCTATAGCCCGGCTTTTTTTTTCGTCGATTTGATAGTCGCGTATATATATACATACGTATATATAGATACACTTACTTATACACATAGGGTACGTCAATCAAAAACGTATCGATTCGCGCGCAACATTGTTATACATGTGTTTTATTTTCCGCCAGTGTCCTCCTATATGTGAGCGTGGTGCGTGGCTGGCGAAAAAAACAAGTGTCCCATAATCCGGGATTTGACTGCTGACGAGAGAGAGAGAGAGAGAGAGCAGAGCGATTGTTATTCCCCTAGCAAGCACATATAGCATTCGTTCGCGCATTGTTTTCGGCCAGAACGACGAGGGATATATAGCTGCACATATATACATACAAACGCGTGCTTATACATCTATACACGTTACTACTGCTGCTGCTGCGCTTTCCGCGCTACGACACTTAAGCTCCGTGTGCGCTGTGTGCTTTTGAGATTTTCGCGGAGAATTTGCGGCTACGGATAGAAGAGGCAGGAGAGAACGGACGAGGACGACGACGCGCGGAAGGAGGAGAGAAGGAGGAGGAAGAGGAGGCGAGAGAGAGAGAGAGAGTAACGGGATGAAGAAAATCCAGTGAGGTGCTGAGGAGGGGCAGGGAAGAAGTCGAGAGAGAGATAGAGAGAGAGAGAGAGAGAGAGAAAGAGCAAAAAAGAGAAAGAAGAGGAAGAGAGGGATTTTCGGTGCTCACGATGAACAGGAAGTTGGAAAAGTTTGATTGGTACGTGTGAACATTTCTATTTTTTATCAGGTTACCAGACTTTTTTTTTTGGTACGTTGCTCTGGTTGTTTATAAAAGCGCTTTCGTATATATGACATGTAGAATATAGTCGAGCTACGGATGTATACTTAGGACCACATTCTGTAAATATAAAGATAGTGTTAAACTTGTTTTTACTGCTATCGCGCATGTGCGAAGGCGAAATTTCATGTTTCAGGCTCAAAATACCACTGTGCTGTGGATACAGAATCATATGCTCCTTTATAAATATTGGAGCAACGTACAAAAAAAGTAACCAATAACGAATTATTATATGCAAAGCAGTTAACTTATACGATAACCGATATTTCGTTGATGTTCTCAAAAACACATCACCCTAATTACAAAATGTACACAAACATCAACGATATTACACATTGAGCAGTCAATCGATATCTCAATCTACCAAAAAAGTACGACACCTCACGCAACATCCTTCCACCTGCTATACGTAAACGAAAGAAGAAAAAAAAAAGCGTAAACGAACGCTGAGAACACTTGCATAATTATCGTAACACCGCAGACAATACCAGCTGCATCCTCTGCGGGTTCCCACATATTCACTTGTTCCTGAGAACCCGACGGTGAGGTTCCCATGGCTTCGCGCATCATTTCCCTCCGTCGCCCGGCGCTTTTATGTTCTTATTTTTTGCTCTGCACCGCACCGCATCGCGTAATCCTTATTCAATGCGGCTTTCGCTTGACTGAGTAACAGAGCACGCGCCGTTTCTTTAATATTAATAAAAACAAACGCGTGGAACGTCTTAATTATTTCGGGGAGTATACACGAGGAACGAAGCAAGAAGACGCGATTACCGCACGCGCACTCCGATATCCGCAACGTTCGTTAGCATTGTTAACGTAGCTGCGCGGGTATATCGATCGATATTCCAATCTGGTCGTCGGTTGGCTGGTTGAATTTTTCCAGTCGATAATTGAATTAATTACGCGGTGAAACCTAGATTCCGTCTATTTTCGGTATTAACTGTGTATAATTTTTCAGCTCGCGCGCGGTTTATTTATCAAATGATTTTTTATCGAGCGGGGGTCAAATTGTGTGCGCAACAATTTTTTTAACGACGTCAGCAAGATATTGACATTTTAGGCTCACCGTCGCACGCGAGCGCAAGGAGGCAACAAAAAAAAGAACCAGCTGGCTAGTAGCGCGCGCAGTTATAGTACGGGTCGAGAGGTGGAAAAGCTCGTTATTAGTAGGACTTTTAACTGTAAAAAGTCTGCGCGCGTAGCTCGCGTACGCTCCGAGCTATATAACATCAAAACGTGGCTCGCTCGGCAGGCAGGCAGGGACCGTTATATACACCTCAACGTGTCTTCTCGGGGCCTCCCTCTCTCTCTCTCTCTCTCTCTCTTTCTCTGTCTCAACGTGTGTGCCGCTTTGAACACTGTGCGAAGACGGCGAGGTATATATACTCGCGCACGCACGCACGCGGCCAAAGTGAGCGTACATAGCCGGCTGCTGCTGCTGCATAGCTCTCGTCATACGGCCCCGTAGTAGTAGTAGTAGTATATATGTATGTTATTGTAGGTCTTGAGAGCACGTCTTCGTGGCGTGCCTCGCCTGCGCGAACGACAACGACGACGATGTCGAGATATGCGGACACGCACGTTATACGTACCGAAAGTCCTCGAAAGGCCGCTGCGGCTGTATCCCGTGCGCCGTTCGTGCTCGATTATTAAACGCAGGCGCGCGCGCGCGAGCGAGCCTTGTACCCGGGGATTGGCAAGACCACAGGGCTGCCGCGTGTACGTGCTTGCGTTGCTGTTATCAGGCTGCAGGTGTGTGTGTGTGTGTGTGTGTGTATACAGGGTTGCAGGGTGAGAGAAAATGCGGGGCTTTCGTAAATGGGTTCAATGATGCGACGAGAGGTGCACACCTGACAAGGCGTCTAAAATTAGCCACGGGCAAGGAGGTAGAGAAGGAGGCAAATGGTTATTGGCTAGACAGCGTCTTCTGGGAGCGCAGAAGAAAAAGAGAGAGAGGACGCATTACCATAATGCGCATAAATCTTGCGTAACACCGTGGCTGCTGCTGGCTAGCTTGGGGAAAAATTTTCTCGCAAAAATTGCGGCGAAATTTAACCTGATTCACGATAATGACTCATGAGAGCTCAGCTCCTGCTGCCGTCGCTATGGCCATGTCGAGGGAATTTTTAACGTACTTCTGTGCTAAGCTTGGATTCTCATATATACTTGTGACTTTCACAATATTAATTTTTAGAATGACGTTCTTACCGTTTCTAAGAAAATTCTCTTTTTTACGGCTATGAAATGACGCTAAGAAGATTGCGTTTTTACTCTTCCAAGCTTCAAATAAATTAATCACAGTCATTTGCAGTATTATTCTGTTATTATATATGACTAAAAAGTAACATGAATCACTAATTATTTTAAATATGGTAGCGAAAACAATTTAAAATGAATAGAAGAGGCGTCTGCAATAGCTTTTCTTATATGTATATTTTGTTCTGATGATTTTATTATGGAGGTTTTATATTCACATGATTAGTTTAAAAAATTATACTTCTTTATGTAGAATAATTTTGTGAAAGTATAAAAAAGTGTTTCCTAAAATATGATATAAAAATAGTTTTTTATTTTACTTTTTCATATGTAATGCTTCTTCCATTTTATCATGAAATGGCACTAAGCTCAAAATCATTAGATAAAATTTCATAATAATTTAATTATATTATTTGAACAACTTAAACTGTCAAGAGATAGGTTACTAGGGAATATAAACAATCTGTATTATTTATTTACAGCTTTATTGTATAAGATACAAATAAAAATAGCTTGTTACCAGATTTTTTAAAAATTTTAGTTATAGCAGAAAACTGGAGTCCATATTTTTACCATTTTGGTTCCAAATAGCCATACACTGTACAATACTATAATAAAAAAATCAATTTCTATCAGGAGACTGTTTTAATATTTCATTAGTCTTTTAATTAATTAAATTATTCCATACATAAACTTTATAAAAAGTATCTGCTAATTTCTTCATAAAGGTATTTCTGTTTATTTTATCAATGTTTATATGAATAATATTCGCAGCTACCAATTATGTTTTAAGCTTGTTTGTGATTTACATCAGTTAACCAACGTAATATGATTTTGTTTAATCAAATATTATCCATATTATAATGATAACATTTTATAAAATAATTATTTAATTAAATTTGAGTATTTATTTGTATAAGCTAAAATGATTTCAATTCCCTCCTCTCAATAATAAGTATCCGACATTCTTAAATATCAAACAGATTTTTTTTTCACGATGGATTGTTATCAGTATTCAAGAAGTTATTGATCGGCGGAGAATAGTGTCACGAAGTGTGCTGTATTTTAAGGACAAAAGAAATTGTAAAACATGATTTAATCAAAATGTTGTTGACCAGTACCAATATATAAATAAATTAAAATTTATCGCACTTAGCATATTATAAAAGTTTTATACAAAGTTGTAATTATTTAATACGTTATATAAATGTAACATATATTTCAAGATATAAACGTACTTAATTAAGCTGTTTTCATTTGAAATATTATTGTAGTATTGAAGGGAACCACCGTATGCTTAATTATTGGATTTTCAATTAATGGTCCATTAGAGATTTACAGACGTTTTTACTTTTTGATGTACTGGTATAAAATTATCATTTAATGATGTTTTTGTTAAAGACAAAAACTTAAGCCCATAAATATATATTTATGTATAATTAAAAGATTCATCATTGTTAATCAATTTAATTAAAATGTTCACGTCACTGTTTACCTTTCGGTGTAACTAGATACCGAATTAATTACTTCATTAAATCGGTTCACCTATTTACGGAAATAGATTGAGTATATGACAAATTGAAGCCTTTCATTACTTTAAAAAGTCAACACTTTGATTAAACTAATATTTATATAGAGCATTAATTGAGAGGTTAATTACTTTTAATAGTTTTATGTGAGTTTTGTATAAGTAGACAGCAATTAAATTTTTTATTTTCATTACTTACACATTTTAGTTATATCAAATGATTTTGAAAAGTTTCGAAAGATTAAATATTTGTATTTCATTAATTTAATACTGAAATAAAACATTATGTCTCATAATATCATCCTTCTTCAGAATCCTTAAATCTACCCTTTCCCAGCGACGACATTCACGAAAAATCCCGCTAAAATTTTTCCCCATTTTCACAAAATTAATGAAAAAGAAAATGTAAATTCTACATCTTAACTATTTTTTTCTCCTCAATCTCTCGAACAAATAGATGTTTCCCCGAACTCTACGAAAAGTTATCTTCATTCGAGCAAATGGAATCTGTCAAGCGAGCCGAAGAAGCTCGCCGCGAATCGAATTAACATTCCCAATTAAAAAAGAATGGCGCTCAATTAAAGGAAACACTCGCCGTCTCGTTAAAATATTCACCGCGAATGCACGCGCTCGCCTAGCAGCAGCAGCACAGCAGCAGCGAAAGGACAAGCGCGTAACAGAGAGGAATAAAAGAAACGCGCGGATTCGCGCGACGGCCGCAACGAAATTCATTGTCCCGCTCCCTACAAGGCGTATATTTTATCTTAAGGAATTCCCGCGGTGTCGCCTGAGAGAGAGAGAGAGAGAGAGAGAGAGAGAGAGAGAGAGAGAGAGAGAGAGAGAGAGAGAGAGAGAGAGAGA
>JAYJLV010000046.1:19876633-19915581 GCA_036873485.1 Torymus texanus
GCGTGAGAGAATGTGGCACTTTCGGCCGTGAGAGCAGGGTGGGAAGACAACACTTTCCGACAGGGTATGAGAAAAAAGTTTTATATTATACCTTTATATGAATAAGAGATTCATTATGTACAATGTTTGTATATTTGTATTTTTATTTCTAACATTTGTTAGAAATTCTCAGTTACACAGTAATATCGATAGAGTAATTTTCGAGATTATTGAAACCTGCTTATTATTTAGTTGAATATAATTTTTAATGATATTTTCTACAGCTATAAATCTGTAAATACTGTGCCTCATTTAATTTATAAATAACTTTCATATTTTTTTATATTTAATTTTGTGCATACCAATAACTACAAAACTTGTATTAAAACGGCTTGAAAAAAAAGCTGGTTCCACTATCTGTGTTGGACATAAAATAGAAAAAGTACTGAAGACCCGAGTGTCTGAAATATTGTAATACTCTCATCGAGCACAAGTGGCAAGCTCGAGTGCCCTTTGTCCATCTTTCTACGGCGCGCAAAAAGCCCTCCTCCGTAGTATAGGATGTAGACCGCAACGAAAAAAAAAAAAAAAAAAAATCAAAGACAGACTACAGGGAGCTGAACGCATCCGTTTCGTTGCAGTTTCCCGATGCTTGCACCAAATTCGGCATTGTCAACGTTGAAAGGAGCCAAGACACTTACATCGGAGCGCTTGTACTTCAACAACCGCTGGACTACAAAGAACGACCCTTTTACCAACTTGTGCTGCGGGCTAGCGTGAGTCACTGCTCTCTTCATTCAAAAAAAAAAAATTGTTCCTTTCCTTCTTTTTTTACCTCTGCTGCTCCTCTTGCCACCCGGCAGAGGAAACAAACTGTCTATGTATACATAAAGGATCGTGGTAAGTGAATTTTCGACTCCCGTGATTGCAGGACGGCACGAACAGCAACACTACTGGAGTCGAGATTAAAGTCGCCGACATTCAGAACAGTCCGCCGGAGTTTTTGGACTCGCTGACCGGGGTCGTGAAAGAGGACGATCCAATTGGGACACTGGTCATGACCGTTAAGGCGCGCGACGGAGACCGTGGAATGCCCAGGAAAATTGTCTACGAACTAGTCACAAGTAAGAATTTAGCGCGCCTCGCTCATTAGCATCATTTCACTCGTCTTCTCTCTAGCAACTTTATAACGTGGCCGCTCGATTAAGCATCTTGTGTACCCTTCAAGTTATACGGGGTTTTCAGTTCAACTTTTAATTAACGCATTCTGTCTTTTCATTGATATCGTCGTGTATAAATCATAAAGGTGAATCTATTCGATTATTAAAAAAAATATAGATGGATTAAGATATTTTTAACCTTCAGACTGCTGGAAAGCCTATATATAGGTATGACCTTGAACATGAACTTTGTATATAGTTGATACATGATACAAAACACCAATTTGGCCACTTTTAAAGGACGGTTTAAATGTTAAAATCCCGGCAGTCTAAAGGTTAAAAAATAAATAAACCTGTATTCGAGTTATATAGAAAATATATAATACTTTTTCCTTTTTCTGCTGACGCAACGAGTAATATTTATCTGCAGCTCTACTTTCTATTTTTCAAGGCGCACGGAAGTTTCAAGTATAAGAGACGAAAAAAGCTTCTCGAAAAATAAGGATCGCATTCTCGGAGATATAAATTCTACTCGAATTGTTTAAAAGAAACAGCAAAGATAGATTACGTATGGATCGTAACAATAAAAGTCCGTGGCAAGCTTAAGGGATGATTTGCATTCTCGACTGCGCCGCGCTCACCCTTCGAGGTTATATGGCTTTATAGGCGCTTTTGCCGAGCAAATATACAAGAGCGCGTACACGAGCGGCCATTAATGCGCAAATCGTAAAAAACAATTCGTTTTAAACGTAATACCTTGTGGCTTTTTTTATCGGACTCGATGATAAGAGAGCGTCTGCGCTGGAAAGCTTTATTGAATATCGGATATCTACGCTTTTTTCACTAATCTCCTTAATGAATATATATATATATATAAAATAACGAATTGAACTTTCCGGACATAAAAGTCTATTAGACGAAGGAAACCGTATAATATGCGAAATAATCCACCGTGTGGAAATACAAAACTTTAGCTTAATCTCTCAACAAGAAGAGAAATAAAACAGTTCTTGAAATCCCCTAATTAAATTTCCACCCAAACGAATCAACGCTCGCGATTTTCGGCATTAAGCCGTCTCGGAATCGCGCAAAAACTTTCCCTATCAGGCGCGACGAGGCGCGTTCTCCTCTTCCAAGATACTTAATCCCCCGTCGCGAGAGGGAAATTGATTTTTCCACGATGTGACGAAGCCGTTCGTGCGGCTATGAAGCGTGCAGAAAGAGAAAGATGGGGTAAAAACTTTTGCAGATCCGTTCGACTATTTCCTGCTGGACGCCGAATCGGGTGAGCTACGTACGGCGAAACCGCTGGACCGCGAAGCTCTTGAGAACTCGACGGGTGTGCTGACGTTCGTGGTGCAGGCGCGTGAGGTGGTGGACGGCCAGCCGGGCAACGACAAGTCGACCGTGTCCACAGCAGAGGCGACCGTCACCATAAAGGATGTCAACGACGAGCCGCCCACGTTTAACCGCAAGGAGTACAGCATCTCCATACCGGAGAACATTGCCGACGGCACGCCTTTGCCGCATCTCGACATGATGGTCCGCGATCCTGACGTTGTGAGTATTTATAAATTATATTCCACTGTTCTTTTCGTATATCAGTATCATTGGGGTTGTTTGTGGTGTCTGTCATTTGCTATCTTGGATTGTTCACCTTAAATTTGATATAAATATATTTACAGTTGTTTTAATTAATGTACATTTCTCTTTTACTTCTTGTTTTTAAACCTTTAGTGCCTTATGTAGTAAATTTGCTGCATTCACTATAACGTTGATAAAAACGAAGTAAATAAGTAAAAGATGTTTCGGTTAAAGGTTAAATAACGGTGCAGATACAAAACAATAGTTATTACAAATGTTAGCGAACATATACGTTGTTTAATGCACTGTACTTTATAATTAAAGAGGAAAATAAAAGTGAGAAAATAATTTCAATAAGCTGCAATACACAAATGATCACAGGGGACCTCTGAGATATTAAAAAAGTTTCTTTTATATCGCTGTCTGTATTTCAAATGAATGAATGCGCCATTCGCAAAGGTGAACGAATCAGAGAGAAAATATAATTGTGTTCTGCAGGGTTTAAATTCAGTATTCTCTTTGCGACTGGAAGATATTACTGGAGCTTTTACTGTAGAGCCGAGTCAAGCAACAGGCAGCACATCTGTGAATATTCGAGTGACTAATGGTTCACTAGATTACGAGAATCCTAATCAAAGGAAATTTATTATTCTGGTAAGTGTGTGTCCTGCACTCTTTGTGCATGCGATACTGCATTTTTATTTTACTTAAGAGTATATTATTTATTGAATATCATTAGACTCGAAAACCCCTGATATGCAAATTACATTCTGAAAAAAATTGTAAAGCGTACTTTTGCTGCTTTTATTTACGAAAAGACTAAAAGCATTTGCTTATTAAAATTAAAATTAAAAAGCTCGCTATATTCCGAGAGATTTCAATCATTCCCGGGATGATAACAATTAAACTAATAGATGCGAGTCACAGCGAACTCGTTGAAATTTTCGTTAATTGCGTTGACGTAACGACATTGAAACAAGCAAGCAACTTCCTCGCCATGCCCATTGTCACTGTAAAAACAATTGTTTTGGTGAGCTCGGGAGAGTAAACAAAAAGATAAAGAGACGAAGAAGCGCATAGAGAGCAAAGCAGCAGCAGCAACAGCAGCAACGTTATCTTGCTTCGCAGGTGGTCGCTGAGGAAGTGCACACGAAGCCAAAACTTTCATCGACCGCCACAGTCACCGTCGGCATTACGGATGTAAATGACAATGCGCCCTCGTTCTCGAACCCTTCGTACACGGCCCTCGTCTCGGAGACTGCCGGCCCGGGCACCCCGATAACCACGATCACCGCTCGGGATCGAGACAGTGGACGGTGAGTTTCGTAAATTAAACATTTCGCTTCGCCTGTCCTCGTACTACTATATATATATACGTACATAAGCCGCCCCCGTGCACGCGTCTGTCGACGACATGGGCGAAGCTCCCTACAGTATTACGGATACAATATATATAGCTTCTGCCTGTAGTAGACCTATATTATACATTGCGCGCGGTCCCGCTTCTCACGGCGATTACGCGCGCTGATTTCATTAGTCGCCTATCCATCGGCCCGATACTTACTTAGCATGACAATTTGACTTTGCCCTCTGGTGATTTACCGTTTCTCGCTCGTTTGGGAATTGGATGGCGTTTGTAATCACGTAATGTATACGCTTCTAAGAAAGTATAACAAATTAAAGTTCTTATTTGATCCGTGCTCTAAGTGAATTTTTTATATGTTTAAAGAAATTTCGTCTTCGATTATATATACATAAGTAAAATGCAAAGTTTTTTTATATACCTACAATTAAATGTTAAATTCTACATCAGCTATATATATATATATATTTTATAGATTATTATTTATTAAACGAATTGTTAAGAAATAACCAGTTTAAGAATAAAGAATTTCGAAATTCTCTGCACGCTTTAGCTTCGGCGCCACAGGCATTGTGTACCAACTAATTGGCAAAGGCTCCGAGCACTTTGTGGTGGATAAAAAAACAGGAAGTATTTCCGTAGCTCCCTGTCCGACTCCCGGAACTTCGCCTTGTCTTGATTTTGAAGAGCAGAACGAATATTTTCTTAACTATAAGGTACGTTGAATCGATAAAACAACTTTACGCGTATAGCTTCCCTTTTCCCGTCAAATATTAACATTTTCTCCCATTACTTTGAAACAGCACTAAAAATTATTGGTTAGCTTCAATAAGACATTTTCAATAATATTCAAAATTTTTATTCGCCATTATATTTACTATCATTATAATTTGTACCAAACCTTGGGCTCGTTAATGACACCTTCCTCCAACCATATATATATATACCTAATACACTTATGCTCAACATATATATATATATATATATATAGGCAACGGACGATTACGGTAAGGGTCAGACAACGAGCGTTTCATTGCGTCTGAGTTTAGCAGACGCGAACGATAGTCCACCCAAGTTCCAGCACAAGAAGTACAGGGCGGTGATAGACGAGGGCGCGGAGAAGTTCGAGCCGGCATTGCGGGTGCAGGCGCGCGACCGCGACAAGACATCCAAGATCAGCTATTCCCTCGTCGAGGGTAACAAGCCTGGTATCTTCAAGATTGACCCAGACACTGGTGAGATCACGATAGCAAAGCAGGGGCCCCTCGACATGAGCAACTTCACCGGTGACTTTATCTCGCTGACCGTGCAGGCCAGTGATGGGACCTTCAGCGACAAGGCGTTAATCAGCATCACCGTGAGGGACGTCAACAATAACGCGCCAGCGTTCGCTCATGATCTTTACGCTTCGAGCATACCCGAACTCTCGCCCATTGGTTCGTTTCATTTCTTTATAGTTTTGCTTTGTTGTTTAGTTGTAATTTGTTGTGAATCCCCATTAATCTTTACAGTCTTGCGTTTGTATAATAGTTTAATAGTTCAAAGTCTTTTAAGGAAACGTCGTCTGTTTTACCAAGGTTGTAAAAAATGTTGTAATAAATCATCTACACGTCGGCTTCGAATTTTGAAACTCTACATTAGAAATGTAAAATCATGTAATTTTTTTGAATATGCAAGTACGTCAGGAAGTACTTTCACTTTAACTAAACGCATATTAAAGCTCCTGCTAATGGTAACTTTCTAATGCACTTTTTTCATTTCCCTCTAATTGAATCTTTCTTAAAACCAGTTTGATTATAAAATATTATTTGAAAAATATATCCACATATTTGTTCTTCGTTAAATCGACTTTAAAAAAATGATATTGACCCGAGTTTTATCTGGATTGTAGGAACGACCGTTGAGGAATTAACGGCTACGGATGCCGACAGCGGCATCAATGCCGAGCTCGTGTACAGAATTCAGAAGGGAGCCTTCAACGATTTTGCAATCAACGAAACGAGTGGCGCAGTCTTCGTATCTCGAAAACTAGATTACGATCAACGGAACACGTACCACGTCGAAGTAATAGCGTTCGATAAAGGTAAAAGATTCCCGAGCACGTCTCAAATAAAATCTTTCAAAAGAAAACAACGAAAAAACAATTACTAACACGCGGATAAAACTATATTGCACAGGTTCTCCAAGTCTCACCGGCACGACAACGCTCATGATCAACGTGGAGAACAGCAACGATAAACCGCCGTACTTCAATCCAGAGACGCAGCGTGCTGAAGTAACGGAGGATACTGCCATCGGCACCGTGTTCGCCGTGCTCAAGGCCGCGGATCCTGATAGTACAGACCCGGAGGCGCTCAACTTTGCTATTTCCGAGCCCATCACAGCGATCGACCGTAACGGACAACGCGTCAACTCCAGTACGAGCGCTTACAAGGAATACTTCGCCGTCGACCGGAAGACCGGACAGGTATCGGTCGTCAAGAGCTTGGATCGCGATGTAGCCGCCACTGTCAGCATAACTCTCATCGTCACCGACACCTCAGCGCCTACCTTACAGCAGGGAAAAGGTACGTGCAGACTTTCGATTACGTCATGCGTATATATATATATATATATATAACGCGGCCGAGAGCGCGCATTATTCATTGGGCGCACGTCGCTCGACCCGATATACACCGGCATTCTGTATATAAGATCGAATTTTCGAACGCTTGTCGTTCTCGAGTTTCTGGAGTTTATCGGGTTTGAGAAACAAGTCTGCGACTGATTTGGAGAAACTTATGTGTTGAATAGTGGCTTTACTTTTAAACTTTCGTTTAGTTAACGTTTCTGTGAAACAGTTTTTACAAGTATCACTGTATTAATAAGAACAATGTACGTATAATGATGATGCGATGGCGAAATTAGACATTGATGTTGCATGCCTATTTTTTATAGTATTTGTAGATGTCAAAGATAATTAAAATTAAAATGAAAATCAAAATTAAAATTTATTATTTAAGTTGATTATCGTGAATGTATTATAATTACTAAAAAAGGAAATTTAGTCAAATATATATAGCAATTGAATATTTATACTGAAATTGCAATGTTTCTTATCTTTTCCATACAATCACTTTTATTTCTTTCATAAACCAGTAATATACATATTGAAGGTTCGTTGTCACATTTCGATTAAATTTTCCGATGTTGGTTGACAGGTAATTTGATCGTAACCATCATAGACGTAAATCATTTTGCTCCTGAATTCGCTCGACCATGGACGAAGGAAGATCCGAAATACTCAATAGAAATGCAGGAAGAGCAACCAACTGGAGCAATCGTGGGTGCATTCACGGCGACTGACGCAGATAATAACATTGCGGGATACGCAATTGAGCCACCCAGTCCGTACTTCCACATAAACAACGTGACTGGTTGGTATTTTTCTGCTTTCTTACCTTTGCATAACACGTATTAACGTGACAAGTGAAACTGATAGTTTTTTTTTTTTCATATAACAATTAAGTTATAAATTGCAGAATTATGGCTATCACCATCGTCACGAAAATATGTATAAACATTGGGTATACACACACATACAAACCACACAAATTGATTTAATCCCAATTGCAGGTATTGTTCGAACGAGCCAAGTTATTGATTACGAGGAAACTAAGCAATTAGAGTTCACCGTCGTCGCTTACGATACGGGGGTACCGCAGCTTTCGTCCAGTGCTAAAGTCACGGTAACCATTATCAATGTCAACGACGAGGATCCCAAGTTCGAGAAAGAGTCGTACAACGCAAGCGTGAAGGAAAACTCGCCGCCAGGCACTCGCGTTACCGTGGTCAAAGCCATCGATGCGGACGAAGGTCCCTTCGGCGAAGTCACTTACAGCTTAATTGGCGAGCACGCTTCGGATTTCAATATAGGTACTTATATCTTCGCTCTACTACGTTCATAGTATATGATTTTTTTTTTCAGTATTATATTAATTTTATTTTATTGATAAATATTCGAAATGCGATTCGGACGATGATTACATTCTAATTATGTGAATTGTTGTAGGTCACGAAACCGGTGAAATCACAGTCGGTGGTGCGACAGTATTGGATCGTGAAGTTATACCTGAGATAACGATATCGGTCATGGCGAGCGACAATGCTCCTATAAATTCGCGAAGAACGACGTCAGTGCCTGTCGTTATAAAGCTTGTAGACGTCAACGACAATCGCCCCATCTTTACCCAACACAGTTATAGAGCTTCAGTCGCAGAAAACTTGTCGGTTAATCCGCCAGCTCCTATTTTACAGGTAATTTGAGACTCTATATAGATATCTGTTTCAAATATTCAATACCAATTGACGTTCCATTTCAAGGAAAGAAAAAAGTTAAGTCCCAGACGGCACATATGTTTGCGATGAGTTAATAAAGAATTTACGAAATGAATGAAAAATACTGAAAATGAAATAAAAAACTTTAAATTCCTCATTTTTATATTAAACTTTATTATTTTACACATTCTGCAGAACTTTGCCATGTGGGTTACAAAACTTTTATCTCTTATTAAATTAAATTTTCATTAAATTATAACATAAAGCAAGTCTTGTGTACGTTATATAAGTAATTAAATTTTATTTATTAAGAAATTAGCACCCTTTTAATTATGAGAAAAAGTGCTTATGTGTAATGTTTGTGAAACTAGGTTCGAGCCGTTGATAACGACGAAGGCGTAAATGGCGAAGTGTGGTACAAGATAATTAAAGGTAATGAAAATGGCTCTTTCGCACTCAACCCAGAAACCGGAATTTTGTACCCTGCGGTATCTCTCTTGGGCAGAGCGCAATCTTACAAGATCAAAGTTGAAGCGAGAGACATGGGTGGCAAAGGCCCTCATTTTGATACGTGCAACATTTACGTACGTGTCATTCCTGTGAATCAGCATAAGCCGGAATTCATTATGCCTGAGTTGCCAAATGCCACCGTTGAAGTTACTGAGGTAAAAAATTTATGTGATAATTAAATCATTTATTAACGCTCTTATATTATTATAACAGCTTTGAAAACAATTACGGCTTTTTAGTCTTACGAAGATTCAGTTATTATAATTTGCTCAATTATCTTTCAGAACGGCGGAGAACCGAATTATCTCGTAATGACTGTGAAAGCCATCGACAGAGATTCCGGAGACAATGGAAAAGTTAGTTATCACATGAAGGTCGGAAATAGAAACGTTCAAGAGACGGAAGAATTTTCAATAGATCAGGAGTCTGGAGAACTTCGAGCTAAAATTATTCTCGACCGTGAAACTAAGAATAAGTTTGAGGTAAAATTATATTTTTTAATTCGAGAATATCATCGGAAAATTAACAAATTTAAAATGAATTACATATTATATATTTTTTTTTTTACGTAGCTCGTCCTTGTTGCTGCTGATCATGGAAGTCCTACAGCCTACGAGACACTCCGACTGTTGACCGTCCTTCTCATCGATACCAACGACAATGTTCCGGAATTTTTAGAGGAATACAATTTCAACGTCCCGGAAAACCGTCCTAAAGATTATTATGTAGGAAAAGTCACTGCTGAGGATAAGGACGAAGGAAGGCACGCTAAAGTTTACTATTACATCAAATCAGGTTAGATATATTGCGTTATTTTCGTAATCAAATGATCTATCCAAGCGTAAGAAAAAATAATGAAAAAATGTTATACTGCAGGCAACACAGACGGAGCATTCTACATTGACAAGTCGGATGGCAGCATCTACACGAATCGATCGTTCGATCGCGAAAAGCGCGACAGCTACCTCCTCACCGTCCTTGCAGCCAACGATCCTGATCTCTACGTCGATCCGAAAGATAGCGATCACACGCGGAAGAATCCGGAGCACGGCTACGTGAACGTCACGATCAAGATCCTGGATGAGAACGACAATCCGCCAGCGTTCGAGAGGAGCGCCTATTACGCCGGAGTCAACTCGATGGCAAATATAAACGAGTTTGTTACCAAAGTCGCAGCCTCTGACGCGGATCTTGGTGATAATGGTACGCTTCAGTATTACGTTGCCAGTGCGAATCTTTATAAATATGGATCGGACAAACCAAGTGGCTCCATTGTACCCAGTCCGTTCAACGTCACGCAAGACGGTAAACTCGTGACTAGCGGCTACATGGCTGAGTATAATCAAGATCGGTTTATCGTCGAGATTGTTGCTAAAGAGATTGCCTCGCCGGAGAGGTTTGCTGTAACTAAAGTTCATGTAAGTTAATAATGATCATCTTTCGTAAAGCAAATGATTTGATGTATTTTAAAAGACTGCGGTTTGAAATATGTGAAAATTCAGGTTAAATTGATTTTTATATTAATGTAATAAACCATCATTTACAGAAATATGTGCTTCTTGGTTTTAGGTTTGGGTATTTGAGCCGTGCCAACTCATCAGAGTAATATTGTCGAGGCCACCAGAAGAAGTCAATCGCGAGAAAGACGAAATCATATTAGAATTATCAAACGCCACTCAAAGTCGAGTTGTAGTAGATGATATTCGTTACCACGTCGATTCGTCTGGTCACATTCGTCGAGAATGGTATGTAAACATTTTTATTCAACTTTTTTTTCTTAAATTTATGTATCATTTGTATATTTTAATTTATTATGAAAGAATTAGTAATATACATTAATTTAACTGCCTATTGATTTGAGAAAGACGATGGCCTAAAAGGCAAATCATGGTAAAACTATTTGCGAGTAGTTAATGTATACTGAAGTGCGAAATCAGTCTAATATTCAATTTGATTGAAAGATAAATACAAAGTAAAGTATGCAAAAAAATTTAGTTAGTAAATAATAAGAATGTTAAAAATAAAAATATTTTTGTTTTTAATTCAAATAAGATTATTGACTCGAATTTAAAATTTTTCAATTTCAAACTTTTAAGATTTTTACGATAAATCTATATTTATTCAATTTTTCTCAGGTGTGACATGTACTTACACGTCGTCGACCCAAAAACAAAGACAATCTCGCCAATACCGCAAGTGCTCAAAGTGATAGACTCAAAGTACGATTTCCTGAAGGAATACTACACTGGTTTCGCCATTGAGAACGTCGTTCCTGCATATGTTGGAGTTCAAGAAGAGTCGTTTGACATTGCGCTAGCCGCTCTTATCGCTCTTCTTGTTGTACTTCTCGTCGGGGCCGTTACCGTCACTGTGGTTTGCTGTTGTCTCAAACACTGGGTTATTAGTGTGCCAAATGACATTCGCAAAAAGGATGGTTTGATAAAAAAACAAATCATCGATGAACTCAATACCACGGAAAATCCACTTTGGATCGAACAGTAAGTTACCGTTAATAACAATAAAGTTAAACATTATAATATTTCAAATATCTTTTTAAAAGCTGCTTCTAGATAATTATCGTTTATAAACCTTATAAAACTATTTTTTTTCTCGATAGTTAAGTAATTAATTAATATAAAAGAATTTTCATAATGTCATGAAATTCAACTAATAACATTTGTATCTGCGTAAATGGACCTTGTGGAAAGTTTACGTAGGTAATATTCTATTTCCTGAACTTATTTTTATACTTATCTTACTCATGGAATTTTTATTTTACTATCCTCGTAACGTAATAGAACAGGATTTTCTCTTTCTTAACTAGAATTTATTTTCTTTGGCATTAATTATAATTGATATAGTTTTTTGTTATAATTATTTTAAGTAAAATGTTTTCAATTTTATAAAAACAATATTTAAAAATGTTTTATTTTTTCTCTTCAACAATTCAGAAAACTAAAACTGTACGAGGAGCAAGAATTGACGATGCAAGTCTTTAGTGAGCCGGAAGCCGGTTTGAGCACGGAGAGACGGGGAAGTAATATGAGTCTCGCAATGGGCGATACTTCGCAAGACAACACTTACGCCACGATACAACATCCATTGCCATCCAACAGGCACCGTTCATCAACGCCAGACTACACGACTCTTCCAGGAAATCGTAATGTAAGAGTCAGAACACCTATTTTCTTCATGTTCACCGTTTGTTTCACTCTCTAACGCGACAGTAGATGCTAAATGTTTTATACAAATTTAATTTATTAATTATTTATTTATATAGTAAAATGGTTGATATTTTAATTTTATATTTAGTATTCTAAAAAATTTGATTTATTATATTATTTTTATAAAAAACAATTTTGTCAAAAAATGTAAAGACTAAAATAGAAATAAGATTTAGTTCTTAATGAAAGTTCAAGAAAAGAAATGTATTAGAATTGCGGTTGTCTAATTTTAGATGTACGAGTCTGCAATGGGCTTTCAAGGATCCACATTCCAACCCGTAACTATGTCCCAGCTAACCGTAGATCACGATGGACAGCCTCAATTTGTCTCTGGGCTCGTTTAGATCGTTCCTTTTTTAAACAAGACATTAAGCCAAATCAAGAGATAGAAAAACAAATAGAACTTTATCAACGAACGATGCAAAAAAGATACAAGAGAAACAAGAGAAACAAAAGCAAAGATAAGGAGATTGAACTAATGCAAAAGGTTTGAAGAGAAAGGCTCTTTGCATTATAACGTATAATTGCCATATATACATAAAATGTCGCGCACCAAAACTCTTCGTCCAGAATTTCTCCTGTCGCTGTATAACTTCTCAAGACTTTGACAATAATCGGATAAAATGTGGTCAGTCTTCCGAGTCGTCTTTCTAAATTAATTTGCAATTCGTTGCTACATATACATTGTTGTATTTACTTCCTTCGGAAGGCTCAGAAAGAGAGACGGTGAGCATTGGTGATCGACGATCTCTCCTTTCGAGACACTCACGCCAGACAAGCTGGATTCTCGAGTGTCACGATCATTTGTCGAATGACGCAAGAACATATTCGCACCGATTTTTCACAAATTTTCAATAAGAAAGTTAAACGATAAGTTACTTATGCAATTTGATAATTATTTAAAAATGATTAGACAAATAAATGTTTTATAAATAAAATTGCACGTGTGGCGCAAAAATAGCGTGGGTGGGACTAGTTCAGGAGATCGTGAGTCCCGAGAGTCCAGCTACATTGACGACTTTCACTTTGTTGTTATAAGGAAACCTGTACGGTTTAAAATGGACTCTAATCGAGTGATTCATGATTATTCCATGTATCCCGTATGTGTGATCATGTGTTCTCATGTGTGTGGTGCCACAGCGTCGAGCTCTAGGAATTCATTGGTTGGAAAGTTGAAGCATATAGAAGGAAGATCCTTTTTTAGATAGATTTTTTCGCTTTTTAAGACTTTCTAACTTTTGTAATTTTATCGACTATTGAAGCTCTATAAAGTATTATTAGATATTGTTTTTAAAATTCTAGCATATAAATATTTAAATTTTGGATTGTTAAAATATAAGTTGTAATTTTACAACGTAGATTAATCAAGGCCTCTATTATCAATATAATTGATACTGTTTGAGATTTTGCTTATTTCAAGTCTGTACAGATAAAAGTTTATATAAATCATCGTTGATACTTACTGTAATATCCTTAGTACTAGTAATTATTTATATAGTTTTTATAAAATAAACGTTGAGTTTTATATTTGAATCATGCATTAATAAAAATTTATTTAAAATTGTTAAAGATAATTTGTATTATCAAAAGTAGCATATTGAAGGTGGTAATATTTGTAAATTATAATTGTTATATATATCAAACACTTATAATACTTTATAGAGTTTCGGAATGACATTACGTCTTATGTAGGTGTATTTTAAATAGTTTATATTTTTAATGTGAAAACTGAAATTGTTTTCGATGTACTAACGTCAGTTTTCCAAATAATGAAAGCCATCTCAACGAAAAAATCAAACTCAATTTGCGAAACTAGTATTATAAAAATTAAATTTAATATGAAATATAATGACAAAAGTAAGATAAGCAACGGCGGAACGTAAATTGCTCACGGCGATCGACATGTAGCTTGGCCAATTTTTGTATATAATTTTATTAATAAGCGTAATTGAATGTGTAGATTCCGTCCAGCCCAATTCGCCATTTTTCGAAGTTCAAGTTTCATAAAAAAAAAACTCATTTCAAGTACATTCCTATTTGCAGTATTAAAACGATAACAGGCAAATCGAAGTGCTATTCATAAGCTGAAACATGAAAAAATCTACACATTCACACTTCAACTTTTCAACACAATTTGTTGTAAATTTAATAATTAAAAAAGTGAAGAATTCGACTTACTGCCAAACCTTGGCGCGATTGAAAAAAAAAATACGATAGTTGTTGCGTTATTTATACATTGATATATTTAAAGATTTAATCGTTTATTGGTTAAAATTTTAACTATCCACTGTGATCGGCTCGCGTCGGGGTACAATTTCTCGATAACCAATTGATTTAGTCTTCAGAAAGGCCCTCGAGTTTTCGAGACTATGTTCTCAAATCATTGGTTGTGGGTTTGTAAATGTTATATTGTTTATCAAGAAAAGATTATAAATGTTTTGAATTAAGCAACAATTCTAATATTTTTACGATTGTAACATGTTTCTAATGTATTTATATTCGAGAATTCTTGATCGCATAAATATCTATAAATGCGCCGTGTACTTATTGTTTTGGTTTATAGACTCAATGAACTCGAATTTATATTTTGTAAAGCATTTATCAATTATGACTGGTTTTTAGCTCGATAATGTAAAGTAATGTACTTTTAAATCTTATATTTAGACATTTTAAGTTTTATTTAAGAGAATTACAATGCAATTTTGTATTTCATTGTTTTTTTTTGTATAATTTAAGTAGCCGAGCGGGTCGAAATGTACAGGTCGAAACATATGTAATATGTTAATGGAAGTTTGTTTATATACTTTTCATGTAAATGAACATCACTGAAATTATTATTTTATTATTGTTTCCTTATTTTATTATTTCCTTTTTTAAGCGTCCCAAACTCGAAGACTTGAGCGCTCTTAAACCTTTGATGTAAGGCAATGGGCGGACATAGTCATATCATAGCTAACGTAAGACTTTCTTTGCAATGGACATAAATTAGGCTAATGACAATTTTTTACAAAAGTGGAATATTTTTGCTGACAAAAAAAAACATTTCCTCATAAGGAACACCCTTGATTAAATTCCAAAATATAGATTTTTGATAGCTTAAATTGGTTGTAGAAATAACAAAATGTTATAGTTGATTTAGTAAATAATTTTCCAATCTTTAGTATTCCTTTACGTAATCATCAAATACTCATTTAAAATATTTCAATTTATAAATAAAATATAAAACGTAAAGTTTTTATTTACTTAACATCTTAAACAATTTTTTGATTATTAGTTTGAAATTTTTTGCAGCATAGTATCACCAGTTTTAATAGTGACTACACACGTTGTTATAATAAATAACTATGTTGCAAAAAGTAATCAAATAATTAATTTCGACGGAAAAAAGATAAAGTACTCAAACTGTAATGAAATCTCAGTATTTGATACGTGATATTTACTTTCTGATACATATAAAAGTACATTTAATAGCAATTAATGATTCAAATTAAAAACGCAATTAATAGTAGAATAAAACATTATCTTGTAGTTATGATACAACTACCATTTAATACAAGTAAATTTGTATACCAAGACAGTAAATGTAAAATAAATTCAACCGGTGTCTCTTAAAGTACTTATGAATGTTTCTATGATTATTTTTTCATATATTAATAGTAAAACACTAAAGTTAAAAAACTGAAGAATCCTACATTTAATACATGTAAGCGCTTAATTTTTAAAGAAAAAAGTCTGACTGAAAAATTTATAGATTTTGCAAACATATAGTATTAAATATATATATATATTGTATATCTAGTATTAAGAGTTAGAAAATTTTTGTAATTATCATTAATAGCTTATAATAGCCTATAAATCTAATTGCAGAGTTTTGCATTTCCTAATTATTTATTTAGAAAAACTAAATATACAAAATTTTAGAGCACTATAAGTCAATAATAAAGAATAAGCTTTGATACTTTATTTTGTAGTGTCTTTATCATATCAATAGCAAACTGTGTGTAACAGTTCACTGTGAAATTTCAAGAACATAAGAAGAATGCAAAATTTTGTAATGATGTACACTATACGTAAGTAAGTAAAAAAGACGTTAAATGTCGTCTTTTTGATAGTGCCAATGTCCGTGTTCATGAATAATATTTATCCGATTCTATATGTCATTAAGCATAACATGCTTGCAATGAAGATAATTGTCAAAAACATTCAAAGTAATTAGAATTGCAAGCTCTGCCAATTTCGCAAGGCTTTAACTGTAAGCTAAATTTAGCCATTAAGCATATAGATGACTGTAATTGTTTCTAAGACCGCGAGACGAGCGCAATTTTTCTAACGACATAGAAGTCAACGATGCATCTTTTGGGCGTGAGGAAATTAAATATTGAAAATCAGCTAGTCCATTGCCAAGAAGGTCTTTGTAAAAGAAGTTGTGCAATGTATCTCGTATACTTTGAGAAGGGGGAGCAAATTAAAACTACATTTAATTCGATAAAATCGATATGGTCGAATTAAACAGTGTTTCATGTATTGAGTATTTATATGAATATAATTGTCCCTGCGATTATAAAACGCATACCAATATCAGTAGACATTCGTACTTATTAAAAGTAGAGAACAATAATTATTATTAAAAGTAAAAGACTCTATAATTTATTTTCAACTATTACATTATGTTTGTCACTATTTACACGTCGATTGATCTTCGTATGCAATCGATCCGATGCTCCAAATGTAAGATTGTAACATATTTAGTGTAAGCGTTTAATACAGCGTGATGTCTATGCTTACGAATTTGTTTTAACTTTATTGTTCAAATCTAGACTTGGTGTAATGCGCCAACATTATAAATAATGGCGAAAGCAGTATGACTAGATAATATGTAGTTTACACTCTTCACGTTCTTCTACGAAGAAGTACGGACATTTAAATGAATTGGTTTTGAAGCTTCATTTCTACGGTTAAAACACTATTTATTTGTTTCAGATTATAACAATTTTTTAATAAATGTTTTTTAATACATTGTATTTTGTTAATTGTATTTACATTCCATCCTTGTATCCAGTCTTTGAAAATTCGAAGTCGACAAATATCTTTAGTGATTAATTTGATTTTAATTATTTGCATCGTCGATGTTTTGGATTTCGATTTCAATGTATTTTTTTCTATTTCTCATTGCAAAGTAAAATCAAAAGTAGAAAAAATTAATTTCATCTTATAAAATATAATTATATTTTTATTGCTCTCTGCAAAGACTCTGTGTTCGCCTCAGCGTGGTCTAGACGAGGCTTGAGGTAGATGACTGTAATTCTTAAAGAGGTGTTTTTAAGTACTTTCAGTAACAAACTGTTGGTATACCAGATTATTTTGAAAGATCTTGGAAAAGTAGCCAGTCTAATCTCTAAGGTCCAGCAAACATTCAGCCCCGTACAGAGAAATGAATCTTTTCTGAAGTTTGTAAAAGGGAATATCTAAGACCAGTAGGTCTACTCTTAGGGTTGTAGGATCAGTGTTAACAGATAGCTTAACTGTAGAATGTCGTGTAAAAGAGAGTATTTATTAAGTATTTTTTACGTAATTTTAATCTAAAGGATTGACATTTTGACAATTCTTGTTTTCATTAATTTTGTTTGCATAAAGATTATATGGAGGTTGTAAGGTGTACTTTCAAAAGACAATGTATATAAGAGAAAAAGAGAGGGACCGAGTACAGATCATTATGAAAAATCTCTAGAAATATATCTCCAGACGCTGTTGTTATTGTTTGAAAATTTAGATTGCCTATTCTCTATTAGATATATATGATCATCGATTTAGGAGCACGTTTAAAGAACTAGAGTTTTTGCAAAATATTGAACAACTTAGAATTGATTATTCTATCAAAATCTCTCAAGAAGTCACAAAATATATTCTTTGTATACCATGATTTTGACCTTTTTATTTTCGTCAACTCACATTATTAATAAAGTAATTTGATGATAGAAGTTTGAGGACTGTGCTTTTTTTCTACAAGCCGATTGGTATTGGTCTAATAACCCATTTTTTCTCTTGAAATGATGATCGGCGTATATATTAGATCACTCTCGTCACTCTGAGCATCACCACAAATATTGGTAAATTAGCAATTGAGATTTTTAGGGTTGATTGAAAGAATGGTTTCAACACTATTGTTTTAAATAACTAAAATTTTCCTGGGAAGTAGTCAGGTTTTATTAGTCTTTATAATAAGTATATTAACTTCCTTTCGTAATTTATTAACGACTTCAAAACAACCTATAGTATAGAGTTTCTCTTTTTAAATATACTCTTTTTTAAAGCCGACACGACGGAATGATGGAATTTATTATTAAGAAAGTAGACTTTGGAATCAATATCAAAATTATCGTAAATATTTCCCTATAGAATAGCAAGGCAATATATTCTCATATTTCCACATGTACCTCTGCTTTGATGGGTATATTATATTGAAATGAGATGAAATTTTGTGCTAACAGGTATGAGACATGATCTTGATAATATCGTAAATATTTGTGTGGGTTTAACTTTACAAAGATCAATTTATGAAGATGAAAATGATAAGTTGGTTCGTATCCAAGAAAGGGTGTGACGATTCAATAAATTCCCGAAGACGCGTATTGTTACATGACAATTACTTTAATGCTAACAAATGTTTATTATAGTACGTTAGTATTTCTAGCGCTAAAAATTCTGATTTGTTGGAATACAGACCTCTTTTATCTATATCGGAGGAAAAAAGCTAATGTTTTACATTTAAAAAGTTTAAGAAAGATAATTTCGAAAAATATTTTTAGCTACTATAACGGACTAAATAACTTCGAAGAATTTTTAATTTGTCTGTTGTTAACATTAAAATCAATAAACTGTTTACGTTTTTAGACTAATAACTTTTTCTTCAAGTTTGTGATTTATTCAACATCAAAATTTACTCTTTTGATATCGTGAAATGTTTTAAATTTAGAGATCAGAAGAGCGAAATTCGATAGTCAGAAAATGTAAATCGTAGAATCGAGAGACACACATTGTATTATACATTATACCTGAATTATTAGTATATTATTATTATTATTTTTTATTATATCGGCATAGCTGCTAGTAGAGGTACGCGAGTGTAGTAGAACGTGTAGAGTGTAGTAGAACATTTTTGTTTATTTTAGATAAAACTCTAGATAAGGTATTTTTAGCATCCTCTTTAATTAAGCCTTGAATTAGTATAGCAACTGTTTTATTAAAACATTGCAAGAGTTCCTTCTGAACAATTTGAGGAAAAGTCTGTTTAACTACATCTTTCACCATCAAAGAGCAATTATTCGTAATGCGTAAGCATGCCTTAATTATTGTTGATTTTGTAGTCTTCGATTTTGAAGAGCTGTTCTAGGTGCTGACCGTAATAAGTATAAAAAATTACACTGGTCTTCTGGAAGTGTCACTGTTATTGTTTATGATATTATAAGGTTACAGTATAAATTTAAAATATTTAGATGTATTTTTTATTTTTCAATAGCTTGTAATCTACGGGGTGAAAAATCTAATTAATGGTTTATTTTATAAAATTATAAATGTCAAATAATTATTTTTATTAGATTTTGATTAGTCATTAATTTTGCCCAAAATTAAAATGAATATTTTTTTCCAATCTTAACTATTTTGCCAAGCATCTTCTATAACGAACAAATAACAATATCTGTATTTTAATCGAGTTTTAATTTTAACGAGAACATTTGAACAGCCAACTTTACAGAGTATCTTGAAAATGAGAAGGATAAAAGAAATTTGAGCAAACTTGGTGAAGAAGAAAAAGATGACATTATTAGATCCAACTCCAGCGTCAACAATCAAAACTAAATTAAAAACCGAACATTGAACACGATATCTATAAGTTAGCATAATAGCTTATGAAAGTGAGTAAAAATATTTGCCGAAAATTATCGATAAAATTCAAGAAAAGATTATAACTTTTATGTTGATAAAAATTATTCTAATATGTGTATGTAGGTGATACTGACGTTAATTTTACTAGTCTAGGAGCAATAAAGATTTTTCTTAGCCGATGGAACGCCAAGGCTTCACCAAAGTCTTCTTTATATGTATTTTGAGCTCCTGAATTTAAATGTTGATGTAGAATGTCATAGAATGATCGGGTAGCTATAATACATTAATATACAGAGAGATTATCTATCTACGCAACTTATAAAACAAAATAGTTTGAAATAAACAACCGCGTATGTTTAGGGAGATCCGTCCATATTAATTTTAAGGTTTATATAAAAAAAAAAAAAAATGAGAAAAAGGAAAAGTGACCATTGAAAGCAACGCTTGTAGTATATAAGAAGAAAAGATCATTGTCCCCTCGAGGCTGCTGGTTGCGATAAAAAACGGAAATCCTGCGCGCGCGAAGATGTGTCGTAAAAGTTGGGAAGCGCGCGAAGAGATACTCGGCCGCCCGTGCCTAATCGCCGGTGTATGTACATACATACGCTCGCACGCGCGCATATTGCACTTCGCAACCAGTAAGTCCCGATTAGATCGATTCCGTCGTCAAAACGGAAATAAGGCCCCGGTGCACTTGGCTCTTGCCGTTCTCGCATCTACACATATATATATATATATATATATATGTATTTATACATACGAAACTTTCACTATCGTGCATGTGCGCGCGCTTGACGGGAAACAAAGGTAAGATCACACGAATTAGGACTGTTCCGCCACGGAGCGATGTAACCGCGGATAATTAATACTTTGTCGAGTATACGAGCGCAACTCGGCCTCGCGGACACGCTCGTTTGAATGACTTACTTTTTAGACGCTCCGCACGCGCGCGCGCGCGAGGAGTTACGTCCACTTCCCCCCGGTGCGCGCGCTCGTGAGAGAGACAACTTCTTATTGTTTACGAGCACGGGGGTGGCGCAATCCCGTTCCAGATTGGCGCAATGGACCTTTTGGTAACCGATTAAGTAATTGGAGCGCGGCGGATGCAACCACGTTTGTAGTATATAGCTCTATATGCTTATATGTAGGTGTAAGTGTGTCTATATATATATATATGTATTTACAGCAGCAGTAGAGTTTTGTCGAACGCTGCCGAGTGGCTCGCGTGCTTACGAAAATTGGCCTTATGAAATATCGTGGGGTAATGCGCGCGCGCGCGACGTTGGGATATAGACAATGCGGTTTTAGGAGCAAGGACCCGCTGGCTTGGAAACGCGCAGAAACGTGGAAAAGCGTCTTCCTTTGTAGCCCTAGTCGCCTCCTCCTCCTCCTTCTCCCCGTCGCCACTATGCACAGCGCGATGTAATGCGAATGACGAGACGGCCAACTTATGAGTTTCTGCGGTTCTTTTAGTTTAGCATTACAACTGCGCGACGCTCTTTTTTTACAGGAGAAATTAGGCTTCGAACGGGATTGAATGAGCCTGAGGTGCCGCCGTTCCAACGAGTTTATTTATTTATAAATATATTATCCATTGCTTTATATGCGCTAAAAAGCGTTACGAATTTTCAAATGAATGTTAATCCAATGTAGCTAAAGGTTTAACGCTAGAATAGAAATAAAAATAACTGAAAAAAAAAATGAACAACAATTAGTAGACAATTTTTTAAAACACTCCAATATTTTATTAGTTACTTTTAACTTTTATTGTACAAAACACATTCGCGTCAATTACAAGCGTAAAAATGTTAATTATCAAGTGGTACATAGTAAGTTTGAAAAAATTATTATTTATTCGGATTTCAGTTTAATGTTTTACCGGCAGAGGTTATATAGTACGAAATATTAATAATACAAATAAAAATATTATTCGCAATATGCTTATATCAAATGGAGGGTAAATGTAGCAACAAACTATGTACCATTTCATTTTATACAGATATACTTATAATTATTGTTTTGTTATTGTTTTTAAACAATATACTGTTTAAAGTAATAGTAGAATCTATATATTTTTGAGTATTAATATTTAATCCTCGAATGTAGTTAACGGATAAAAGATGTTGATTTATTGATGCTTTTCATAGGAAAAATCTACTTATTTATTAACTTTGTATTCGAGATTAAAATTTAAAATTTATTTTTGTGTGAAACAGTAATGCCTATAAGTGATTTCAAGGTTGTCTTGACATACAAATGCACATGTAAAAATTGCCGATTGCAAAAATGCAACTTTTATTTTTATTATACTTTTCATTTAATACTTTTCCATTACAAGAATATAAAATAATTTCTACTTACAGAATGAGAAATGTTTTTCTACTGAGTAAATTTCGTTGCTTGTTAATAGATTAATGAATATTTAAAAACTCTAGATTTTCAGCTTTACGGAACACAATACTATAATTCAAAATATTTATATTTATGCAGATTTGATGAGATATATTTTTATAATAACGAATGAAATTTATAATTTTGTCCTTATTAGAATTTTTATTGCTTATGAAAAGATGTTAATTTATTACTCAACATGCTTTCATTATAACTCTATTTGACAAAATTACATTAAGAGCTATACATTTTATTAGTATCTTAAAAGCATTTTTTTCTAATATATTATAAATGACTAAAATTTATGTTAACTCAGTTTTTCAAAAAACTGAAAAAAGTTTTTGGTCTCAATACATATTAAGCATTACTTTTTATTTATCAGAAAAGCGTAAAATTAGTTTTTGTAAAAAACTTTAATATTATTGTTTTAAAATTCATTCTTGTTAGATTTTTTAAAATAAATTAGAAACTTAAAAATTAGTCAACATTTTTTAATACTCTATTGATATTATTTAATTTTATTTCAAACTTTATTAAATAAGAATAGTTTCAATATTGATATAAAAGTTGTAGATTTCTTAAAAAGAATACAAATTTTATTATCAAGAAAAAATCTCAGACATTGGTATTTGCTAAGAAAGACTGGTGTTGATTATTTTATAGTTGAGTTTACTTTGAACACAATATTCCTAGTTTCTTATTAAAATGAAAACTAGTACTTTGAATGAATAACAGATTCATTATTTTGAATCTTATTAGTTAAGTGCGTATTATTAGCGCAGTCTAGCAGCTTGCAAACTGCTTTAAAATGATAAAATCAGCAATTTGTAATAACCAGAATAATTCTTGTAAAGCAGAAAGCATTTCATTCATTTTTTATGTTTTCATTTATAAAATTTTAATAATAATTTATATTAAAAATGCATATTATAAACTGACTGTTTTTTTGGTATTGCAATCACTTGATTCAAGTAATCTGAGTGATAAGCTTTTCAATACGATTTTCAATCCTTAACAATAACAATAACGATATTAATACACTTCCAACAGTAACAATAAAACTAATTCCTTCAAAGATAAGTTTTGGAGCAAAAATTGCCCATACCATGAGGTGTCGACAATGTACAGTTGCAGCAAGCATGCAAACAAATACCTGTTGAAAATTTATATTATGTATTAATGTGAAAGAAATTTTTATAATAGAGTATAAAGCTTGAAACTTACTCTAACTGCATGGTATAGAATATATTTTCCAATAACAGAAAAAATTTCAGAATGAAATTGAGTATCATTTTGGAAAAGAACAAGTTCACCTCGTTTAACATCATCCCAATTAGTCTTGGATGATTTGGTTAGATTAGGAAAGACTAGTCGCATTGTAAAAGGAGCAACTATAAGTAAAGGAAGTGTCATTCCTAAGATTATGTGTGTACCAAACGTATTGATTCCTAGAAAAAAAGATAATGTTTTTGAATAAAATTCAATACTAATAAGAGAAAATAATAAAATAATTTAAATTGAAAAAATATTATCAATAGTTTACCAATAAGTATTGCTCGAAGTACATTAACTTGTAAAGTACCATCAATTCCTATGAAACCTGCATCCCAATGGATTGTTGAAAAACTTGGTTGATGGCCCGTGGCATAGAAAAAATATTCTGCGATGAGAAACCAACACAAAATTGTTGGATTTGAAACACGCATCAGTTCTTCTGTAGTAGAATAAGTAAAAAATATTTAGTTTAAATTAAAAATTATGTAAATCTATCTATACCATTAACAATTCTTTATCTCACCTGCATTTGTGGCAGTATGAATTCGATCCATGGCGCTTACATAAAGTAAACCTATACAAACTAAGTTCATTAAAATAACACTTGGGGCAATCACAAACCCAAGTAACAATGCATATAAGAGACACAAAAATACACTAAGTAGTATGAAACATGCACTATAAACAGTTCCTAGTCCAAAAACTATTGGGGTTTCATTTTCATCTTCAGTTTTCTTTTTATAAAGAACATTTTTTATTTTTTCATAAAGTTTTGGAACTGAAGTTTCTTCTTGATAAATATTTATACTCTCTTTTTCTTTAGGAAGTAAGTAAACTGTCAGTGGTCGATAAAATATTAATAATATAGCATTGCAAAATAATGCATATATTACCCATGGTATTGAATTAATTCTCTGTGAGAGGGCAGAATTTAATTTTGAATATCGTTGCAATTTTAAAAACCAGTAACAAGATATAGCTACAACCATAATTGCAGGAGAAAATCTAGCTAGAATCTCGCTTGGTGAATATCCAGATAAATTTCCACAATCTCGAAGCCAAATTTTTGTTATTGTAACATAAAGAGCTAGTGATGCAATAGCTATAATCACAAAAATCATTTCTATATCTTTTGAAACAAATGATCCAGATTTCCCAACAACAAAACTCATGTAGTCTTGTTCATCTTCTTTCTTCTGTTCTTCTCTATATCTCCAAAAATAGTTTGAACTCCTTATTAATAAGCAAATAATAAAGACTAACACTGGTGACATAGAAACATAAAGTATCTTTTTATTTGGTTTTCCAAAACTTTTAGCTTTTTTATCTACATTTTCAGTAGTTTTAGTTTTCAATGAGTAAATAAGAAAACAAAATAATGTAATAAGAAAATAAGATAAAATTTTATTTTCTTCTATAATGTAACTATTTGAAAAAACACCTAAAACTATTATTATCAAAATTAATCTTGATAAAATGCTAATCATAGTTTTCTTACGACGTGATTGTTCAAACCAAGTCATTGAAATATAATCCCAATTTTGGATAATTAAAATTCCAAAGCAAAGAACTGGAGTTAATCCACCAAAAAATAAAGTAGTATTTTTAAAATCATTAGTCATTTGTAACCAGTAGCCTAATAAAGACATTGATGAACTTATTATGACTGTGAAAAATATACAGGTCAAAAATGAAGATTCTAATACTGTATACATTCGTTTGCCTATTAATCCACTTATGACTATAAAAAAAGCAAACATAGCACAGAAAAACAAAAGCAGTCCTCTTGACATTAAAGTGGGATCAAATTGTACCCATACTTCATAACAAATTCTTCGTACTGTTTTAAAATACTTATCTGCTATATTTACAAAGTCTTTTAAATCACTATCACTTTTTACAAATTCTATTTTTCTTAGGAGTTCATTATAGATTTCTTGTAATTCTTCTAATCTATCTTTATCAGATAGGAAGTGTTCAGAAGAATAAGTATCTATATAATGTTGTACTTGGAGAATATTCCTCCATAAAGAATGTACTATGAAATTGAAGTCAATCTTCCTTAAATTTGCCATTGCTTTACTGCTTGGTAGCGCTTCTATAATTAAATTTCCTATGTTTGAAAATGGTATTGGAATTCCTAATATAGCTGATATTGTGGGAACAATGTCAATTTGATTTACAATATCTTTCTTCTCTACATCATAATTTTTTGTTATGTCTATCAACGGTAAAGTTGAATAAATAAACATTGCTGCTTCAATTTCATCTGCAGTATCTCCACCATGATCACCACTTTCAGTCATACCATGATCTCCAATAACAAAAAGTATTGTGTCTTTTTTATCTTTATTAATTTGCTCGATGAGCTCTTGTATAAAATAATTTGTTTCATTTAATTTTCTCAACATTTCTGGATGATGCATTCCATGTTTATGACCACAATGATCAATCCCTAATATGTGTGCTACTAGAAGTGACCAATCTGTATTATTGATTTCATCGAAAATCCATTTTCTAACTTCTGAGTCAACACTATCAAGATCTGAAACATCGAAAGAAGGAGCTGCATATTCTCTTACAAACTTATTGGGATATAATTTGGTCCAAGTATCATCTCCCATAAAAACATTTCCATTTGCAATATTTTGATTAATAAAATTATCTTCTACAATATATTCTGCAGCAAAATTATTGTTGACATCAATAAATGTAGGTAGAGTTCCAGTTGTTAGGCTTTTCAATCTTTGCATTGTTGTTGTTGGAGGGTCAGCTATGAATTTCAATAATTTCGAATTTTTCTGATAGTTTTGTAAAGTATCACTGATAATAGGAAGTTTATTCCTATGAAAAGTTGTTGCTGAGGCTGCATCATGAAATTTAGTAACAAATTCAAATTTTAGTGCATCAACAATTAATAATACTACACGAGCACGTGGCTTTAAACACTCTGTACTAATAGAAAGAGGCTCATCATAATTAAACAAATCATTTTCAGAAATAGAGCAATTAGTTTGCTCTGTTATCACACTTCTGCGAAGAAAAAAGCCATTTGTAAAAAGCAATAGACCACAAATCATAGATAGAGAAGCCCAAAATATAACAGCTAAGTAACTAAAGAGCTTTGCCATGGCTAAAGGTGTTTAACAACTTTCCTGTTTACTTGCAATTTCTAAGAAAACCTTTCACAACACCTGTAAAATTAATAGCACTTATTTTAATACATATAGGTTAGAATTAGAGTAGAATCATTTAAACGAAAATAGTATTGGTGTAATATAAAAATAATTAGTACATTAAATTACGATTAAAAATGTAATGATAAAATATAAAAAAAAAATCTAAAAAATATTATTATTTTTAAAAAATTCAAGTTGTTTTAGTAAAAGTACAACTGTGTGGTTATGTATGTCACATGATTTAATATTTTATAAATGAAAGGACGAAGTAACTGTAAATTAAAATAACAATTACCTTAGCCATTAATATAAGAAAACTACGTTGACATTGTATTTTGTTGTCTTTATTTGTTGTGGCAATGTCAACGCATTGTATAGGCAGCGAACCTCTTGAAGTTACAAAACATTCAGGATCGTAAAAAAGTACTTTATCACCGCATTATCGCTATCGTTATCGCGATTTCGAGATTTTTTTTACTTTTTGGAAAAATCATCGATAAGGCAAAAGGTGAGACATCAGGAAATCACCACATCGGCGTGGCGGATATATATACATATATATACTTATACTCTTTAGTTTTTACAGTCGTTCACAGCGAGCAGAGCTGACAACTGCAAAAATGGTCGGGAAGATTTAATTCTGTTATTCTCGATCATGTAACGTCATTTTGACTCTTAACACACCCGCAGGTCTGTTCGTCTTTCTCGTTAACGTTAACGCCTATTTTGTATTATACATTATATTTTTCATTTAAACAATAACATATTACAGTCTAATAAAATGAATCAACAACAATTTTTGACGAAATTAATTATCCATACTATTAATTATAATAAATGATAGAATAAAAATACCTATTATAATATTAAAATTATTTTTCGCGATTAATAATATTCTAATATTTTTATCATAAATTTCAAACGGCCATGAGGATTCTAAAATGTATATTTAATTTCTTAAATTATTAAAAGTATACCGTTCTTAAAAAAATTTTATTTATTTTATAAAAATAATATTGATACATCCACGTCAATATCAAACCAGAAGTCTTTAAAAAATTACAAGGATTTTCTTAATGAAATCGCATAAAATTAAAGTACTATGACAAGTTTGAGAAAAAAAAAAGAAATTTCAAACATTCGTTACACACAGAGCCGTCATCTTGTCAGCGTGTCATGCGCATACTATACACGAAAATGATTTCCCATTTCCCAGTATTATAACGCTGAGAGAACTGGGACGCATCATCAACCCCACCCCCCCTATGCGCAGCGTCTGCGCGCTCTCCCGTCTAGGTTATGTTTACGTTTTCGGGGATCGAAGGGGGGTTGAAAAAAAATGGCGATCCCCCGAGCAGCGCTCACACGACGAGTCGTTCGCGTTGTCGCGGAAAAACTGAGTGAAAAGTCAAGAATAATGTGAGAGTGCCACCTTCGGAGGGAAGAGGACGAGCAGGTCATCCAGGGCGACGACGGACCCTACCAAAGTAATCGATCGTTTCTCGCCCGCGAGCGAAAGCTTCTGTGTCGTGTGTGTACGTGACCCATAGCGAATGCACCCCCGACGAGTTTTATTTCTCGCCTCCAGCGCGTTGGGCTTACCTCCTACGCAGTGCGCCCGTGTCGATGTGTTTTACTCGATGCGTATCGATGTTTCGTGGCTTCCTTTTTAACTTTTGCCTGGCTGCATTGATCTACATCGGATTTTTATTTGACAAGTAGTATCGCGAAATGAGTGCTACCCCCGTGGAGGAATCCTCTCGCTCGTCGCTTTGCACGCATTGTTTGTATCAACCAGTGGTATTGTGCATATAGTATGTGCAACGATTCGCATATTCTCATTCATTTTATTTCATTGTCTTTTCTTATTTATTGTTATTCATTGTGGATGTTCTGTTTGTAACGATCAAAGCGATGGATTCGATGTTTATGTATAATTTTATAGCTGCATGTTATGTACGAAGACTTTGTTTAAATAAAATGTTTTTTTTATCATTGTTATTATTTAGTTATTGATTATCTCATTTATTTCATACTTTTACGTCACATATCATATTTTCGCAAAAATATTTTTTTCCTACTTTCATAACCTCTTATGTGTTCTATTTCTACTGCATCTATGTACTGAAATAAGCATTTCCACGATTTCAGACATGTTTTCATATTTAAGAATGTAAGTCTATGTTTTGTAGATAAATAAAATAAACGCTGCATGCGGAGACTATTTATAAGACCGCATACGTGTGAATAAATAAAAATCGATTTACATTGTCGCGTATGTATGTTTAAATATTTTTAAAACTATCTTTTATAATCTTCATCTAATGCTTAAGTTTTTATAAGTGTATTTTTACGTTAAAAAAAAAAAAAAAAAAAAAAAAAAAAAAAAAAAAAAAAAAAAAAAATCAAAGTGCACTAGAAATCAGGTTTATAAGGTTGGTATAATAATCAATTAATCCACGTTTAATGTATGTATAAAAGCTGTCATAAATTATTAATAAGCTAATTCATGATTACTATAAAGGAGAATATTCATTTTATAAGTTATTTTATAGATAAGATTCACAAGATATGTAGATGATTATTTTATTCACAAAATTCAAAATAAGATCGAAAAAGATCTGAGTTACAAAATAAATCAAATATGAAAATTCTTAAATAATTATATATAATATAACTTTTTATTTTTTAATTTTTATTTACTGTGCTGCATTACTATCCTGAGCCATTTTTTTTTAAAGAAAAAGGCAAAAATTTTTGTTTAAAATTATCTTCACCAAATAAGCAAAATATCGGAAAGGTATATAAATATTTTCAAATATCTAGTAAATTATTGGTTACTTTAACAAGTTGTTTATTTAAATTGTACATTCTGTATTTATAACAACCTTTTTTGAAATTTATAGTATCGCATTTGACAAATGGAAAAAAGAGATTTTATAAGATTCTTTTTTTTAGATAGATACTTTTTTATAAAACAAAATGTATTTCAAACGCGATACCGTGAATTCTAAAAGGTATTCATAAAGGAATACAGAAAGTACTACTGTTTTGACTAAAAGTATTTTTCTCTTTAATATTATATAGAAATCGAAAATTTTAGTAAAACTTTTAAAGTCAATTTATATTTAAAGGAAAAAAATCATCATGGGTATTATAAAAAATCTTAATTTTTACTATTCTACAGACATTCTTTAACAAAATGTAAAAAAATTCACAAAGGTTGACGAATATAGTCGAAGTGTCTTGATGTATTCTAGTACATTTACAATATATCTATATTAACAATCACTATATTTTTATGATTTTTGAGAAGTTGTTTTAAAATATATATCGATATTATATAGACGCGAGTTCACGATTAAAATTGATCAATTTCATTAAATGTGTAATTCAACAATTCTTTAATTTTCATTTTGTTATGAACAATTGAACATTTGTTTGTATAAATGAATTTATTGAGTTGGCGTTTGAATACAGGATGATAATATCAATATTCAAAGCAATATCATATATTAATTGAAATTTCATTTAATTATGAAAAGAAATCCTGATTCATTAAAGAAATGAATCTTTCTAATTAATTAATGAAATTAAGAATCTTCTTTTCGATTTTTACAGCTTTTTTTGCATGGAATTGGTTTTTTTGTATATAATTCAGAATATTTATAATATGTTTTGTTGAGTAACTTTTTGTACTAATGCGTATTTATAGTTATTCAGATAATTAATTAGGGTACATTCTAATGTTTTAATTACAATTTTTTAAAAATATCGTTAATTTAAAACTATAATGTGTACTATACATAGAGTGTCAGTTATACTTTTTATATCCAAAATCAAAGATTTTTATATGGTGGATGACAAATGATGGCGACAAACAATGCCAATTATAAAAAAGATATTCTCCTTTCGAAGAAAAAAATGCGAAGCTGAGAATGCAACAGCGCGGGCGGCACGCAATTCGGTCGAATTATCTCTAATTCGCGCTTTGGAAGCTATAATTTTGAGGTTTTTAACGCTCCGCGCTCGCGTGACCTTTAACATTCGCAGGAAAAGTGGAGCGAGGCAGAGATCGTAGGAGGAGTGGCGTTTGAGAATTTCGATGCGAAAGCCGCTACCAAATGACGAAGCCAATGACATTGCGGGATCACCACGGCAGACGTTGCTTGGGGCGGCAGAAAGATAGCAGCTGATCCGGCTGGGCGCTTGAGTAATGAGCGAGTCCCGGCATCTTCGCTCGGTCTCCGATTTGTACGCAGCCGACGAGATAGAGGTGCTCCTCCTTGAGGAGATTCGCGACCTGGAGCCTCCACCCGCCGCCTATTCGCGGCCTGAAGACATTCAGGACTTCGAAATTGGTACGTCGATCGTTGGCGAGTTCTTCTCCTCCCCCTCTTTCTTTTATGTATATATATTTATATGTATGTGTGTGTGCGAGTGAGCCTCTGTCTCATATTCCGTGCACCCCGTGTAATTAGTATGCCTAAGGCTCATTATTCATTCCATACTGGTCTCTCTCTCTCTCTCTCTCTCTCTCTTTTTTCCCTTTGGCTTTCGATTTTTACGGGCATTCGTGGAACTGGATGCAGGTGGCATTCTTAAAACGCGGACTGAATGTGTTACCGATTATCAAAACAATTGTACATATAAAGAGTTTCGAACAGCAATGTTATTTTATTAGTTTAGATATTTCCAGAATATCGAATTCTTTTATAATACTGTTACACGATGGAATAACATTTGAATTTAATCTTTAAGGCAACTTCAAAGAAGTGTTATATATTTTAAAATCAAAGTTAAATTAATTTTAAATCAAACAAGCTAAAATTACCTTATTTTCCATATATTAAATATAATTTATACGAATAAATTTGATTTTATATTAAATGCTAAAATAATAAACATGAACATGCGCGTATACATACTTTCTTAAATAAGCCCAATCATCACGCCGCAAGTGCCGGTGTTATAAATGTGAAAAACTTTAGCACATATTAAAAACGAAAATTTTCTCCAATTTACGGCGATGCAAATTCAAATTAAATGAATTTGTTGTCGATGGGAAATTTTCAAAGCCAATGAAACAAATTGAATAAATAAATTTTCAACAAACAGCCCGCAGAGAGAAATAATACTCTCGATATTATATAGCTGTATATACACATACGAGGCATATATATACATGCGTGAACAACGAGGGAAAAATAAATATAATAAAACGTACGGAGCAGCGTACGTGTGCGCATCAACGATAAATTTCATCGACGAAAAAAAAAAGAATCGTTATTCGCCCGTCTGCTGAGGCAAAGGTGTAACTCGTACTTTGCGACGCGCGCGCACATTTGCATAAACGCACAAAGTGCACGTACACATACAGCGGCGACGGCGGCGGCGGCGGCTTTGGTAGAAAAAATAGCGGATCTCGCGAAAGGGCCCATAAACACATCCCAGATAGTGTCGTCGAGCGTGGCAAAGGGAACGCGCTGATGGTTCTTCCTCGTCTCGCGTGTCTGCGCTCACTCTTTCTCTCTCTCTCTTTCTATATATACCACTTGACGCTTTTGCGTCCTGCTGCGAGTCGTTTTTTCAATTTACATAGATTACTAACGAACAGCGCTCGGCACTCTGTCAATGCGCGCGTGTCTATGCTGCTCGCAGATTGCGCGATGTTCTCGCTTGTGTTTCGGGACGTTTGTGACCTGATGCGTGACTCCTCCGCGCTTAAGCTCTTCTTCCTTCGAAGAAAACCGCTTTTTCCGCTCGTCCAGCCGGTCTAATGACTTTTTTTTTCTTCTCTCCATTCCGGCCTACTGTATGTATGTGCACCGTGTACGCACTTTTAGCTTCCGTTATTGTGCGGATGTGTGTACTGCACGGCGAAGAATAGGACCAGTCGTGACGCAATATCGCCCGTAGTATATATATATGTAAACGCGCTTTGGTTTTATGTGATCGTGAAATGTATGTCTGCACTCGTTGATGTTGGTTGAACTAACTGTTATTGCAGATAGTGCTTTTTAAATTTAAATGAATGTGTATACGCATCATTTAATTACCTTGTATAAATTGAACGATTGCTTTCAATCAGTGGATTACTTTTTAAGTATATATAAGAACCTAGATATTCTTACCGGTTTTTAAAATATAGAAAACCATTTAATAAATGAACAAATGAAATCGTTATCGTTTACATTATAATAGAGAGGCGAGGATGTCAGAGCGGTACCAATGTAACCGATCGAGTCGTTCGATTTCAATATAGAAATTCAGCTCGCCTCGATCGCGCGTGTGCCTGCTTCGCATAGATTACACGGTTACACTCGCGCGGCGCTTATTCATTCTTTGTTTCAGCCTCCGCGCGCGGTCGCGATTCGCCGTCTCCTTTTGCTAATTTACTTCTGTCTCGTCTCTATTTGGCCGTCTGCATATATACACATACACCATGGCTCTTTATACACCGCAACTCTTATTCTGTTTCTGTCTCCTCGCTTCTGCTATGGGCGGGTTCTCCATTTGTCTTTCTCTCTTTTTCTTCCTCCTCCTGTTCTTTCCTTTCCTCTCTCTCTCGCTCTCTCTCTCTCTCTCTCTCTTTCCCTCTCTTTTGAACACAAGCACCTTCGCGCGCGCGCGCACCTCACCGTTTCTGTTATTTATTTCTTGAGCATTGTTCTCGCCTCCGAATCGGTCGACGCATATTGTCAAGACTCTAACGACGGTACAAACTACTTAGACGCTATATCCTGGGCTCCATCGACATTTGCTCGTCGCCACTGTGGCACATGCGCGTTTGAATTATCCATTATATATGTGCATCGAATTTAAACTTTTAATTTGTTCCGCATAATACAACGCGACTCGAAATTATTAGATACATTATGTATTCGCGTCGTTGCAACGACAGCTGTTAAGACTTATTTTCATTATTTGCTTTTCTCTTCTTTCGCGTATAGCTATCCGAAAATTATTTCTTTTCTTAATTATAGATTTTCTGCTTGCTACTTATATGTTTTTCTTAACTTGTCTGATCTTATATAATTATATTAATATAAAAAGGACAACAACCAAATTGTTTCATATACTTCAAATGACAACAAAAATCAAAATAAATCTCTTCATTTTATTATATGCACTTTTGTTACAATTGAGTAAGGATAAACAGATATAAAAATTCAATCGGCGCGATATTCAGAGCACACAATGTTAATCCTTTTAAGTTGATAAATATGTTTGCATACACAATGTCGAGAGAATAAAAAAAGGAAATCATTGAATCATGATTTATATATTTAGAACACATCGATCGAATGGGTTCTTCTCGTGGGCCACGGTACTGCTTCATGCGTTCGTCCGCTCCGAAAAGGTAATCGCGATGAAAAAAAATCCGAGAGTCACCCTCGGGACGATTTACGGGCAGCAGATCGTTTTTCGGTATGTAAATTAATAAGCCACATCGGGGCTTATATACAGTCTGGCGTGAGCGCGAGAGCATGACTCTCGATTTTCGCGCTTATCTCGGATCATAAGTCTACAACCTGTGTAAATAAGGATCTGACAATAAATCTACAACGGTACCCGGGGTTAACATTTCGAATTGGTTCAAGATGCTCGGCCGCACGCTTGTCTCTGTACTTGACTATATGAACAGGTCCCGAGTGAAAAGGTAATGTGCTCTGCATATTTTTGTGCTAGAACATCGGTTTGTACGGGCGATGGGAGAATGATTTTAAAATACTCATCAGCTTGTAATTTAATTAACTCGCACGACTAAGCTCTCAGGCTGACACTGCAATGATTTCTTACGAAATATATAATATCATTCACTGTAGGAAATATTTACATTTTTTCGTCACAATTACGAATAACCAATTTTCCGAAAATCTTCACTTTTAAATTTGAATTTGCATGAACGCTATAAGTTATGCGAGAATCGGGAACAACTGGATTATACTTAAATATTAAACGAGAACCATTGTTGCGAGATATCCAAAATAAATATCCTCTCAGGGCCTAAAAATGATATATTGACATTAATAGAATTCCACTCGGTGTTACAGGAGAAATGTCCTTTTAAAGAACTCGCGCGCAGCCAAATGCATAAAGAACCCCCCTCGAGTCAAAATACACAGGGCGATATCGATGAGATATTAGCCGGCAGGAATATAAAAATCAATTATGGAATTCTCGGACCGCACGCACGTGGCGACATTAAAAAGGCCCCGGGGCACGATATAAAGAGCGCAGGATGGGTCAAAGGGTCCACGGTATCGGCCCGCATATATGCACACCACAGGCAATAAAGTGTCGATCGGTTGTTTCTTTTTGCCCGCTAATAACGAAAAAAAGAGCGAACGTGTGTGTATGAGAGAGAGAGAGAGAGAAAGAGAGAAGTTTAGATATATAAGAGCTGGGAATAAAAAGGTTATTTGGGAGGAAAAAATGCGATCGGCCGAAGTTAGCAACGCTATCGATTTAAACGCAGCAGGCAGCCGAACGGGAGGGCGCATCAGCTCTCAATCTTCGGAGCTGGATTCTCCCGGGATACACTCGACGGTTCACTCCTGGGATTCGCACGCGAATTATCATGGGAAGTACGGGCCTGGCGATCCACGCCACGGCTCTTCTGCGAACGCCATGCCCTGGCCACGTACCAGTCATCTCATTTTCTACTGCGATATCCAGGGCCACCTCAAGACCGCCACTGGACTCATAAGACTACTGTTACTCGTGAGTTTTTTCACCCTTTCTCTTTACATCTTTATCCGCGACTCTGGTTTAACGCGTGTATGAATTATTGTATTATACAAAAGTTAAGCGAGAGACTGCGGATACATTGATTATATTGTAAGATGTAGGAGATTTGTAATTTAATGATTTTTTATGGAATTTATTCAAATCAAATGTTAATATAAATATATCAGATTATCTATATAATATATGATACAGTTGAATAAAACTATAAAAGATGTAATGAATCATTTGAGCACTTCACACTAATCAGTTTATTATTAATTACTAATTAGAAATCGTAGTCTAAGAAGATTTTTTAGATCCATTTATAAAGATAGTTGGTTCAAATTTCTAGAAAAGAAACCGATAAGTGTGAAATAAATGTATAGATGGCTCTTGTATTGTTAACAATATCTGATATGATATACGATATGAAGAACATATAAACACGCAATTGGATGAATAGGTTTTGTATTTTAAACATTATAAATAAGGTTGAACACAATTTTACCAGTTTAAAAGATTTATCTTATTAAAAATGTATTTCTTTTTGTTAATACTTTTTCAGAAAATATATATTGAGCTAAACTCCAGCAAAGAAATATTCTGTGTATTAACCTGAAACGGATGCACAGAGTATTGCTTGCAGCAGAAATACTATTATATATTCTTTACTTAAAATCTGTTAATAATAATTCTCCTTTCTTAATTAGTTACATTACCCATATAACTCTCATTAAATTTTATAAAATTTCATATAAATTTATAAAGCGCGACGTTTCGAAAAAAAAAAATACTCTCACTTAAAAATCCAAAATTTTTATTACCATTTCACGCTACAGTCCGTCGGGTGTTTTTCCACGCTATACCACATTAACCGCGCAGGGCAAATTCCAAAGTACAAAAACTAACAAGGCACTTCATATACATATATCCGTGCGGCATTTTACAATAAAACGTTTGCTCTCCCCCCTCTCTCTTGAGCGCGAGCACGCGCGAAATTCCGTAAGTCTGAGAGCTACTCGTTTAACTTCAGCTTTTCCCAGCGCTCTACATAAAAGGCCTCGTGATGCTGCTGCTGCTGCTGCTGCACTCGCGTTCTCGCTCGCGGGGTTAAAGGAAGATGAAAGGGCAAAGCGTTCTCCATATGTTATTCCAGGAAAGTATACACGAGCTCGCTCTCGCGCGAACGCGAACGGAGAACTCTATCGCGTGCTCGCGCGTATTGCACGAGGGCTATCCGATGATGATGGCATATTTCTCCCATGCATATATGAACGGCTGTAGCGCAGACTACTTCGCGCCGACTGGCTTTGACCTCTGCTGAAACTGCTGCCTAATTGCCTAAATGCAGGGGACGAGCGATCTTAATGATGAGAGTAGAGACTGCGAACCTGCGGAAAAATAATGTATTACCATGTTTATTATACATGAATGTGTATTATATGGAAAACATTATGTATATATGTGTTTCACAATTCATCGGGACGATCTTCGATTGCTTCGTTAACGATATTTTTGCGATATTTGCTATTTACAGTCGGCAGTTAATTACGCTTGTATATTTATGTGTGTAATTAGGTGTATTTCGGATGCACGCGGCATTTAGGCTTGGCTGGGTAATTTTCTCCATTGCATAAGACGAAATATTTTAAATGATGATTCGCTATCTTTAATTATGATACAAAGAAAGAAAAATCAAAGATTTTTTAATGAATGCGCAAATGCTGTTCAACCAATATTTTGTATTTATGTTAATGATTATTATTGATATATGATTTTACATTTACTATATGTATAGTAACGAAATTTTCTCTTTCTACAGCTATCATCAGCAGCATGCTTGGCGACCCTATGTAGCTCGGGAACAGCTAAGGTCAGTCTCTTTATGCTGCCGCTAGTTGGGAGGCTTCGCTTCATGATCTTTGTTGCGGTCTTCTGCCTGTTAATAACTGCGCTGCTTCTATTTTTGGACATCTCGCACGTCGTTTACTTCTTTCCCTTTAACTGGGCACGATTGGTAAGGACAACATTTATTTTCGACCCTTAAACAGTTGAATAGACTTCATTGATCATGTCATCAACACAAGGTTCTATAAGAAAACAAAAATCTGTATTTCATCATTTTTTATAGACAAAACTAAATTCAAATCGTAATAATATTTAAAAATAGTCTATATAGTCCAGAAAGGTGCAAAACGTTTAAAAAGATTTTCAGGTATAGAATATACAATTTAAAAAAATATCTCTGTGTGTGTAATTTGACACTATTTGCTTAAAAATGTTCTTGCGCATAAACGATAGGAAAATTAACGGAAATATCATTAAAAGTGTATATTAAAATTTCAATGCTTTAATTGTATGCTTATATTCTCTTCGTGTTCTATTAATCTATATACTAATGCCAAAGTGTATTTATTGTAAACTTTATCTTATAAACTTTCTAATACAATACATGTATTTTTATATCATACTCTTACCTTTCTGAAAGCTTAAAAGATCTTTGGATTCTAATGCGTGCAGTACGTTATATGGCGCTTTCACTTATACTGTTCTTTATCTTGAAAATTGCTTTTTCAAAGACCAAAAATTACAGCTGAGCATTCACTTAATAATTTATTGGAATTCAGGCTACCATGACTATTTTTAATGTTAGTTAGTGTATATTATAAATAAATGTTATTTGCAATCAATATTAAATAATAAGTATTTCTCGTTTATAGAAGTATATAATTTTCAAATAAAAAGTTAAGTTACCATGCTAGTCGTTTCATATATAAATAGAAAGGATTTAATTTAATTCTTTTAAAAACAGGAGTGATATATATTTAAATTTATAATAAAAGAATTATTTTGATAGTCATTCGTAACCATCTCACAAACATACATAGAAAAATCATTCAAATATATACTTGTGATAATACTAATAAGTTGAAAGAAGAATATACATAGTAAAGAATATTAAATTGCACCTTCTCGGTGATCAATTCAACCCTTTATTGCACTACATACATTAATATCGGCATATGATAGAGAACAAGATACTCTTACTGACTTACGAGACAGCAAGCAAACGTTTAACGATATCGATATTGATACATTTTCTTCAAACGACACTGAAAAAGAAATCCTCTTGGCTCTTATTGCTTCCAAAGCTTTCCCGCGTGCTCCTCCATATTGATCTCTTGTCACAGCTTTGTAAAAACTTTTCAAAGCAAACTACCAACTGTGTATCTCTCAGACCCACAGTATTGCCTTACACGTTTATCGATATCGTTAAAAAAAAAAAAAAAAAAAAAAAAAAAAAAAAAAAAAAAAAAAAAAAAAAAAAAAAAAAAAAAAAAAAAAAAAA
>JAYJLV010000046.1:19931203-19948802 GCA_036873485.1 Torymus texanus
TATATATCGCGTGTGTATATATTGTGTGTTGGTATATATATATATATATATATATATATATATATATATATAGTAGGCAGGCAAAGCAAGAGGTAGATTGACACCTCGAATCACGAGCCATGTAATGAACATGCCATTTTTTTCTCCCTCTATCCTACTCTCTTCCTCGACCTGCCTTAATTCATCATTAATCTAGTCAAGGCTCGGTTATTCGAGCATCAGTTACTCTCTCGTTTCGGCGCGATTCTCTCTCTTTCTCTCTCCATCCCTCTCGCTTTTTTTTCTCGATCACTCTTTCTCCTCGCCTCCTCGACTCGCACGGCTCGAGAGAATTCCGCGGGTCCGGGGCGTCGCGTCATTGTCGGCGGGCCGCGATCGGCGCGAAACACGTGCCTGTATATGCGTGTGTGTGTGTCTATAAGGGCAGCGTTCACGATTTGAATAAACGAGTTTAGTCAAGGAGAGAGAGAGAGAGAGAGGGAGCACGAGAATCATTCGCGCACCATCAATCACGCGGCCAAACAAGAGCGATTTTTCGGGCCCCAACATCGTCGAGGGATGAACTCTCACACTCCATCTATATATAGAGAGAGACACATACACACACACACACACACACACACACACTCGTACGAAAGAAAGAGAGACAGAGAACAGAGAAAGAATGGACAGATAGGTAGATAAAGAGAAATAGAGCGACGCGGTGGGTAGTCAAGAGAGTGAGATAGAGAGAGAGGAAAAAAAGGGAGAGGATATAACACAGCGCGCGCACGCGTGCGGCTCACAATTAATGAAAGTGAAGGTAGCGCGCCAAAGTGTTTTCCTTGGCTCGTCGATTTATCAGCCGCCATAAGAGAGTGAGAGCGAGAGAAGGAGCGTAGGGAGAGTGAGTGAGTGAGCGAGAAAAAAAGAGAAGAAGAAGAAGAAGAAGGAAAAGAATAAGAAGGAGGAGGCGTCCCGTTCGTAACACACAACGGAAATATTAAAATGCCCCGGCTCTCGTCAGGGGGACAATATGTCTCTCTCTCTCTCTCTCTCTCTCTCTCAGCCGGCGTCCGCGTGTGTGCGCGCGCGCGAACGTGCTCTGGATGCGGCGCTCCTGCTTTTGATGCACGCATTCATATTGTTTCTATTCTCCCTGTTCCCGTAGTACAGGCTCGTCGTCGCTCGCGAGCAAGCGCTACCGTATAACCTACAGGTATCGCAAGCGAGCACACACATGCACATTGAAATGCATGCAGTGCACATCCTGTCCGCGCGGGAATAAATTCAAACGAGCGCGCGCGCGCGCGCGCAAAACTTCAAAAACCAATAACAACGTGCTGCGGGTTAACACAGCAGCAGCAGCAGCAACAGCAGCAAGTAGAGGAGGAAGACCTCGTGATTGTCTTATAGTCCCTCTCGATGCTACCTCTTGTCTTTTCTTTTTTTCTCTCTACCCTTGTGTTATTCCTTTCCTTCCTCCCCTCTCGCTCCTACCGGCGCTTCCTTTCTCTCTCTCTCTCTCCCTCCCTTCTTCGGTCTATCTTATAGGCCCCCGCGAACCTGCGATGATTTCGTTATGAGCACAGGTTGCATATCGATGAGGCATATATACGCGCGCTGGGGTCTGCTTGCTTCCCTTCGTGCTGTACACCGTCAGCAGCTCATGTCCTCGTCTCTCTCTCTCTCTCTCTCTCTCTTTCTCTGTTGTTCGTGAGCTGCCGTACAGGCGCGACGCTTCTTCTTCTTTTTATTTTTTATATGCTCTCACTCGCCCGCGCTTTCTTTCTTTTTTTCATAGCAGTACGACGGCCATTTGGATATTTTTTCCGCGAGATTTATGATATTGGTTTTACCGTATATATATTTTATCGTCTCGCCGTGGTGCCGCTTCCGGAGATGGAGAGGGAATATGGAATCTCGAATGGGCGACACACACACACGTGCTGGATTATTCTTATGCTAAATACGCAGAGCGGAGGCGATGTGTGTATATACCTATATATATAATATATTTTTCGTATATGAAATAACGTTTCTTTGGTCGGTGGCTGAGAGGAGAAGCCGCTAGATATTCGCGGCCGGCGAGCGCCCGCGCGTCGTCATTAATTTGATGGAGTAACGCGAGTATTATAGAGTCATAAAAAAATCCTTTGACTCGATCTCTATTTTATATAGGAGCGGATGCGTGGCGAGGTGACTTTTACCGAATAAAATCTTAAGCTCTTGTAAATAATCTCTCTTTCTCTCTCCTTCGTGTAGCATTATCCTGAATATTGAAAGCGCTATATCCCGGTGTATATTTATGGCTTTATTCACTCTTATAGCTAGTGTCCCATAGCGACCTCGTACCATTGTATGAGTAATATATGCTTTATAATGTAGAGTTGGAATGTCCTAATGAATAATGGGATTTGAAAGTTACTCTACATAAAATATGGATTGTTTACTAATTGTGTGTCAGTATATACTGTTTTATTTGGAAAAAGATATCTTTACTAATTTATCTTGGTTATTGTTGTTTTATATCGTGAAATATAAATAATACAAAAAATGAATATCTCGTTCCAGTTCGCATGTATCGAGTTACATACAAATTAATTTACAAGTCAAGCGAATTTATTTTTCGGTTTCCGAATACGAAATCGAATTAATAGCAATCATATTTTAATTTTAATAATTTGACATTCATTGCGAAAATTGACGGCATAGTTTATAGTATATAGCCTCGGGCTGTTCTTTATGGGTCTAAATTACTAATAAAATCACTATACACTTTAGATTTTTATCTTTCACCGTTTTTTTTACCAAAATCTGGAAACGTTCGGAATGTTTCGTTAATTTATTTGACTATTTTCATATCTCGATAACAAAAATTTTATTGCTCCCTGACGTAAGTCAAACAATGAATAAGAGATCCAATGATCCTTTTAGAAAATATAAGTAATAAAAAAACGATGCAATAAAATTTAAAAGACTTCTCTTTTCATTGGTTTAATTAACCGAGCATAAATTAATATGACGCACGTGGAATAAGGAACAGGAGAAAAACAATTCAAAAGGCAAAAGATAAAACTAGAGCGATCGACATCGTCAAAAAAATGCAACGACGTCCTTCGACTTCTATAGGTGTTCCATTTTGGCACTGGCGCATCAAGGGCAACGGGTTAGGACGTGTATATATATTTTACGGCGCCCGGGCGCACGCTTAACGACGACGCGAGCAGAGAGAGAGAAAAAGAATGCGGAGCGCGCCTAAGCTATCCGTATACAAATGCATTCTGGAGCGAGAAGTCGAGAGGCCGAGGGATGCGGTCGGCAAAAAAAGACGGAAGAGAAACACGAGCGAGAACGAGGGCGAGAACGTTGAAAAATAGAGAGGGATAGTGTGTTGGATGAGAGAGAGAGAGAGAGAGAGGGAGAGACAGAGTGGGAAGGGGGATGACGATGCTCGAAATTTATAGAGCACGTCGTTCAGTATTTTGAGCACGATGTCAGTCGCGCGTTCTTCTTCTTTTCCTTTTGTTTCTTCCTTGCTTTCTCAGAGGAATCAATTTTTCGGAGACCCGAACAAGGCGATGCTCTTGTACTTGAAAATTTCAGCGTAAAGCGTAGAAGGTCCGACACTTTTGATATATGGATTTGAATACAGAATAGTGGTTTACAAAAAAATTTAAATTATGCAAATGTCGAGGTTATCTTTTGTGTTGTTGCTCGTAATTGAAAAATAATTTTTTAATACTTTAATCTAAGTTATAATCATTCCTATCTTTTCAATAAATAAGTATTTATTTTTATTGGTTTTTATGGGAATTAAACGTTTGAAATGAAATATTATTCATTCTTTGCAGGGGGTACTGGTGCAGGGTATTGTATTATTTAGTAAAAGTCGAAAATGTTGATATTCGTTCTGTTTTATTTATAAAAACAAAAATTGAAATTTATATAATTTTCCGAATACCTCATTCATTTATATGTCAAAAGAATGATTTTCTCACTTCGCATTTTTAACAAACTGTTCTTCGTATAAATTTTATAACAGTATAAAAAGACATTTTACTATTTCTGTATACGAATAAAAGTATATTACGCTTTTAAACCTCGAAATTCGCAATGTAGCGCTTTTATCGTCCATTAAATAAAAATATAATCTTTGCATTAAGATAGTTTTTTTAGTGCAACGAGCACTTTTTATCTATATCCCAAACGTTATTTCGATAATTTCGTACATCAGCGAGCATATTCTTTTTTACGAGACACCAAAGAAAAAAAAAACGTCCCTGCAACTTCTCCCGCGAAACTCACGGTCACGCGTCGACTATACGGAATCGTAAAAACGGGACGATCAGATACTCATTTGAGGGTGTAAGTTGAACGAATTTCTGGAGCTCTTGTTTCCTCCAGCTTGGATCGCTTATCGGGGCAGAGCAGCAGCGCGGCTCTGGACCCGCGTGTGTTTCTTCTATATATGTGCACTGATATTAATGCGCACGAGAGCGCGTGCACACACGGGCATCTTGATCTGCCAGAGCAGAGTGTATTATTTTTTTTTTGTTTGTTGTTGTTGAAATTTTACACTCGCGTCCGGGAATTTCGTTCGTCGTACTGTGGCATTTATCTCGCTTCAAGAATTCAAAAAAATCGCGTTCATCGTGTGTAAGTGAAAAACAATGTTATACGCGCGAACGGTTATACTTCTGCTCGGAGGTCTGTATCATTGTAACTTTAACGGGCTTATCTTTATGGTAAAATAATATTGTGGAAATTTCTCTCTTTCGCACACACACACGCGCGTGTGTCTCTGTTGTGCGTAAGAGGGTATAATTTAAACGAAATTTTACGCGCTGACGAAAGTTTATACGATTATCGAGATTACGAGAGCTGACAAAAAAAATTGATTAAAATCTTTTTTGAAAGTTGCGAATGAATGAATGAACGAACGGGGAGGAGCTAAGTTTCGCGCTATTTTTCACATTCATTCATTTATTGATTCACGAAATTTCGAATTTATCGAGTTTCTGCCATCTATTATACTATCGAGCTCGCATTAGCCGACTTTATTATAATTTCCGCGCTGTTAAAATATTTTTATAGCGTATTTATTGCCGCAGATGTACGCGCGGGAGAGAGAAAGAGAGAGAGAGAGAGAGAGAGAGAAAATATTAGCCACTCTTGCGGCTAAATATGCTAAATATCCGGACGGTAGTAAAAAAAAAGGACGTGCTAATAATATATACGACGCGCGCCGATTTAAATAGTGCCTTTAAAACTTAATACCTCCAGAACAGGCCAGATAAACAATGTGCTTTCTTCCTGGTGGTTTGAGATTTTTATATCGGACATTAGTCACGCTAAATGACAGCTTAACGCGGGCCTCGCCTGTGTAAACACGCGAACGACGTAAAACGTCAAATAGGCAGATTAGATTTCGACGGGCCCCGATTGGAGAATATTAACGCAGCTCTCCGGTTCTCACGATGTTTGGTAATATATAATTGAACAAGTACTTGTGTGCACGTTTCTCATCATGAGAGTTGTCGAATGAGAGCGCATTATAGTTATTGGAATTTGATGCTGTAAAATATACGAATATGACTTTCAAATCAAACTGGAAAGAAGAACATATATAGGCGCGCGTGTCGCATTATTCGCGCTTCGACGCCTACTCAATAGGTTCCACGTAAAAAAGAAAGGAAGAAAGTCCACAGCGTGAATGGCAGCTGAGAGAGAAAAGTCACACTCTCTCGTAAACAAAAAAGTGTCTCAAAGAGGGAAAATCGACGGGTGTCGTGGACGCGCTCGAGAAAAAAACGAGAGAGAGAGAGAAGAAAAGCGAAGGGCAGACCTAAAAAGATCATAAAGCGGAAAAGTTACGAGCCTGTGTGTGAGAGCGCGTGCGAGCGACTTTTGGTCGTATATAGGGGCGTCTCACTCTCTCGGTCCCGTGGGGTGAACCTGCACAATCCAGACGATGCACCGGCTTCTTCTTCTTCTTCTTCTTAGCCACCTGCTGGGAAAACGCGCGCACGAAAGGTGAGACGGAAAATAAATAAAGTCGATTAGAAATAGAAGACGCGCTGCGGGCACGCGGATAGAGGATCGTAATATAAAGTCCATTTCTTATAAGCGCTTAATGGAGTCGAGTAAAAATTATTACGATTTTCTGGATTCCCATCGAAAGTGTATATATACGTATAGGGTTTTATTTTTCTTCTTTTTTTTTATGGTAATGCATTCGATAGCGCTATAAGAATTTTTATTTTTTCCGTCTATTTCGAGAGCTGCGTTAAATATATATTAGATTTACCTGATTGAATATAAAAATTTGACGTCGGTCTTCTTCTCGGCGCGCTGCGTACGACGACGACGACTGCGGCTATATGGCAAGCGCACAGTGTGGTGCGCGCAAAATTTAATAGCTCCATTAACCATAATTTATGAGTTATAAACGTAATTGTTATGTAAGAAAAAAAGTTTGTTTTCGCTTTAATTTACAATGGCCAGGACGTTTTAACACTGGCACAATTAAAATTTTGAAACTTTGATTCAGCTTATATATACATATATAGCGTATATATATAGTGTCGCGCGAGCTAATTTATCGCCGAAAAATAAATGCATACTTATATGAAGACGGCACTTTATAACACGCACGCGTACGTATATACATATATGCGCAGAATTTTCGAATGGCCCGAACCGCGCGAAACAATCGCGAACTTTTTTCGCGCACGGCTAAATCTATTTTTAACAGAACCAGTTCTCGTAATCACCATAAATCACACGCGAAGGGGGTCGTCCGAAAAAAAAGCTATTGTCAGAATCAGGAAAGCCTTATTTTCCTTTTCTATATACGTATATAATATCGAGCTGCTAAAAATGGAGTAATCTCTCCCTCTAATGGAGCCAATCTATAAATCCCTTAAGTGATCGCAGCAGCTTGGCCAATAGATATTCGCGACGCGCCAGCTGAAAAATGTATACGATCATATATATATATATATATACACACACACACACACACACACACACACACACATGTATATGCTATGCGGGGGACGGTGAAAAAGGTCATCCCTCGGTTCCTCGGCTCGCGGATATGTCCCCTGACACAGTTATATTTGCATCATCCATCAGTCCGGCGAAAAGGAATGGTCAGCGTGCGCGCGGCGAACGCTGCCCGACGGACGGAGAAATAAGCGAAGAATGCGGGAGGCACGTAGGAAAAAAATAACCGAGAGAATGGGAATGAGAGACGGCAGAGGTGGAGGGAGTAGAGAGATTCGTCGCATTGTTGGACATCTCACGGCAATATTTTATTGGTTTTATGACGTCATTAATCTCATTGCCGGTGCTCCCCCACCGTTTTAATCGTAACACATCTAAACTCTCCGCGCGAGCGCTCTCCGGACTCTCCTCCTCCTCCTCCCTTCTCTGCGCCACACCGCGTCATCGTCTTTTTATCTCTGTGTCTCCCACTCTCTTTCGTTCTCTCGGGTCGCCTCCTCGGGCTTGACCTACCTGCACTGCTCGTGCGCGCGCGCGCGCTCGCCGTCCTTTTAGTGAATTTATTCCAGTTCGTAAAATACTGGGTTTACGACATCTCGCGCGCCAGCAGCGCTGCAGCGCTCGCGCGCGCGAGAGAGAGAGAGAGAGAGAGAGCTTAGGTCTCATTTTTAAGGCCTAATCTCGAATTTTTCAATAAGCCGCTGCGCATATGTCACGTCGCTATATATACGGCCAAAGCGCGATCAGCTTGCTTTTGTTGTTGCTGCTGGAGAAAATGTGTTTTACGTTTTTTTCTCCGACAATTTTTTCGTTCCTCGCGCGCTATATATATCCACCGTCTCTATCCGAGAGAGAAGAGTGCTCGTATATTTTTCATCTAACTGTAAAGCTCGGTCCGATTTTTTTTTTTTCGGGCTATACTCTGTATAAGGGAGTCGTAACTTTTGGAGCTTTTCAGAGCAATTATAATCCTTTGGTTTATGGAAACGGAGCCGTTAATGGAGATAAATAAAATTAACTGGATAATATCTCCTTTGAGATATATATATATATATATATATATATATATATCTCTGTCGTTAAATATTTTATTACTAATTTTAAATAAATTTTATTGCAAGTATGTTTTTAATTAATTACACTTATCTGGTCGATACGAATCAATCTTGAATATTCATTAACCACAATTATTGTTTGGAACGAAAGAAAGAATAATACATTGTAAGATTCACATGGCACGATAATCACACAGTGAGGAATAAATAATACAAATCGTTTAATTTACAAGGAACGGAAAAGCCGCGCGAGCGATGGCGCACTGCGCGTAATTGAAAAAGGATGGACTGAATGAAAACGCGAAAAAAGCCTAATAACACGTTTCGCCATTAATCTCGAACTGCTGCGCGATATTAGACATCCGCTTTCTACACTTGGCTGGTTACACAGTAGCGAAAAGAGTTAGTAATCGCGGTAGCCGCTCGCTCGCTCGCTCACTGCCGCGCACCTTGTGGTATATATACACACACACACATATATATATATATATATAGTAGTAGTAGTAGTAGTAGTAGTATAGTGGTCGCGTCTTTACTCGCCAATTTAGTCGCTGACTTACGCCGCACTTGCCGGCGCGCCGACAAGTGAACCTTGTTCTCACGAGTCCGCGTGCGCAACAATTCACTTTTTTTTAGTTACCGACGCTGCTGCTGCTGCTTTTGAAAAAGAGATCATTTTTCATAGACGCCTTGTTTGCCGCGCGCGCGTGAGCGAGATCGTGATTTAGGAGTTTTACGGCTTGACCTTAAGATTTTTGCGCTTCTCAAAGAGCGCCTCACGTGAGCATGTGTGCGCCAAATCGGTCGTGTTATATACTACTTCCGCGTCTGCTGTATGAGAATGTATGTTTATTATTGATTCTGATGTAATGCAAGACTGAGTGAATCAAATTTTTGCTTATTGAATGAGCTTGCTTTTGATGGATTTTTTTTTCGTTGTTATTGATGTATAGAAAATTGATATGCTATTATGTAGTAGGAGTGTGATCGTGTCTATATGTATTATGGATACGAAAATAAAAATATTTTCAACTTTTAATAATAATATTTCCTTCAAAGATTTATTTAGAAATTTATGAACAAATCGGTATAATGAGCGTTAGTTAAAATATCATGCCTTGAACTAAATTACTTTTGAATTAATTTACCTCAAAGTCATCAAATTTATTCTAGTTATTGATTTTCTGATAAAATACGTCAAGTTATCTGATGTCCTGTTTACTGAATGGTTTATATAAATGTAAATACATTTTGGAATGTAAATTATTTATTAATGTAAAGTAAATTACTTTTACATTGTGCTCATTTTAAGTACGCGTATTATATGTCTCTGAGAAATTCAACTTAAGATTTCTGTTATTTGATAATTGTTCATACTCTCTAAATTTCTTAAAGAGAAAACAGCGACGTGCAAATACTTATGCGATGACATGTCGTCTCAAAAACAATAAATTTCCGACGAAATAATAATATATTTCAAGAAAATTGCTTATTAGTTTTATACGCATTTACTTATATCTTTGAAATCTTACAAGTGCATACTTAGATTATTATGTATAAAAATTAATAAATTATTTGAAAATAGTATTTTCCTTTAATAAAAGTGCAATATAATTTTTTTCTATATCGAGTAATAACTTGAAAGTCTTATAATTGCTTTTTCAAAAATAAAATAACAATTTTATATTGTTTTACATTTTATTTAGAAAATGTCAAGTATAATAAATTAATACTTACAAAGTTTCTATCCTAATTTGAATTTAAATTATTTAGTATGATATTACAATATAAGTTAAACAGAGGTAGCGTAAAACAATGTTTCTGTTTATCAATTCTATAATCTGAAAGGATATACACACAAGATAATGAATTGTTACATAATTTTTAGTAAGTATCTTAATTTGCAGTAAAATATAGAAAAAATTGAATTATAAGAAGGCATTTTTCTAACGAGGAGAATGTGTCCAGCCCCTGAGAAATGGATTTTAAAGGAGTTTCGAGAATCGATTTCAGGTATTTAGAAATAAAGCCTAATGTTCGGAATCCTATCAAATCTGCACTTTTTGTTCAACAAACTTTGTCTTATACGGAATAAGTTAAAATAATTAAAAATTTTTGCAATGTAAAATTTAATACAAGATACATCATTTTTCAACCAAATTAAGGATAATAATAAATAATATAATAATGGTAAATAAAATTTATAATAATAAGATAGATAGTCCATATCTTGAATAATGGTATACATTCGATGAAATCTCAAGTACTGGCCTTCAATTTCAGATATCAGAAATCAACTTTTAAAGCCCCCGTTGAAATCGGTTTCCCGAAAGGTGTGCATTTTCCTTTCAAGTTCACATGATTTTTCATTATTGCGAGATTATTTTCCCCTCATAGAAAACGCTTTCAAGCTGCTACATGTACGAAATGTAACAATTTATTCAACACCATCATTCTAATCAGTTACATCAAGTTAGATAAATCTATATAGTATCGACAGGAAAAAAATTGTTCTCGTTCACCATACAAAACCGCTCTGATATTTCCGCGCGATTACGTTTTCCCGTCGTACACACGTCACAGAAGTACAAATAATTCTCTCGTATACAGAAATATATTTCTAAAATCAACGATTGTCCAGCAATTACAAAGGGGGGCGAGGCTGCGGCGCTGAGAAATAAATCACTCCCCAAATGTGAGGTGCACAATATAAAGAATGAATCCAGCGCGCGGGGTGTCGACCGTGTATATATATATATATATATACACACATAAGCATATCTTCGATACGTCATTGTGAGGGAGAGAACTGGATGTACAAATGTTTGCGTTATTCGAGAAAAAAAGAAAACGAAAGAAATAATAATTTACCGATATACAACTGATTCGGTATCTCACGGCCGAATCTCATCGCCTAACGAACACTGGTATAAAATACGACATGACGAATCGGGCCCTTATTGTGTGTATATATACACGCTCGTGTATGTGTGTATAATACGCTTCCACTTTAGCCGAGAAACCCCCTGAAAAGTTTACGAGGACCGTAAAAGAGCAGCAGCAGCAGCAGCTCGCTCTTCTATATCAAGATCTAGGCGTAAAGAAAACGCCTTCGAAAAATCGGAAATATATCATCTCTCTCGTGGCTCTGTAACCGCATGGGTATCAGTTTTCGGGGTCTCGCAGGAGAACCACAACAGAGGTAGAAGAAAAAAAGGGGCATCGGAAAAGGAGGTCTCTCTCTCTCTCACTCAGTCTCTATATACACCCCCTCACAATGAGCAGTTCGCGCGGAAATTGCTATCGACTCTAACGCTATACGGCTGTGAATCTTTATTGTCCTATTGAGTTGAGCGAGAGTGCGTGCGAAGGGCGGTTGTAATAGAAAAATCACGTGGCGGCTCTCTCTCTCTCACTCGTACACGTGAGAACTCTCCTGCGCTTTGCGCGTTGCATAAACATATTTTTCACGACAATTATTTCGAGCTATGCGCGCGTATATACCGGCGTTTTGAAGGAATATAACTGTTTCGGAGCCGGGACTAACGTGCCACATCGCGCGCCATTATCGAGGGCCGCGATCGTTTCTCAGCCAGCGCGCGAGCGCAGGCGCGTTTGTCCGGCCACAATACAAAATTAAGATAACAATCTATAACCGAGAGGGAGAGAGTATATATACGCGAGAGCGAGCAAGAAAGAGAGAAAGAGAGAGAGAGAGAGAGAGAGAGAGAGAGCAAAGACGAAGGAAAGAGACCGCGCGCGAGCACACGCTCGTATGTGTGTGTGTGAGTGTCTCGCGGGGCAGCATATACACACTCGCCACCTTTTACTTACGAAAACTAGCAAAGTACATGCTCTCACAATAAATTGTTGCTCATAAAACATTATCGGGGCCCGATCATCGCCCGCGCACGTTTGTCTGTGTGTCTGTGGGTGTGTGTGTGTGTGTTCGGTTATGGGTCGCGTGTGTATATATATGTGTCTGTGTGTGTATGTATCGGAAACACGCCGGGAGAGATGCGAGGAATAAAGGATGATGCCCGAGCATACAGGAGAGAGAGAAAGGAAGGAAGGAAAGCGCGAGATCGGTTGGGTTGAGGCCCCGGAGGGACGGACGGACACACACACACACACACACACACATGAGCGCGCGTGCGCGCAATGTTTACTCAACGCGAGCGTTTACTCTCTTGCGAAAGCCGAGAACGCGCGGGGGTGTCAAGTGAAGATCGATCGGCTAACCGATCGATCACCTATCTCCGTCGTCACCGTCTGCCGGGCTCAGCAGAGCTCCCGGGAAAAGCTCCCCGGGGCCAAAATCGGCGCAAACATAAACGCATATCCTTCGCACCTGGTTTCCTCTCTCTCTCTCTCTCTCTCTCTCTCTCTGTCTCTTTCTCGCCTATTATGCGAGCGAGCATCACGCAACTTTCTTCGTTTTTCTAGCCGCTTGCTCGTGCACTACTGCTGCTGCTGCTGTAGAGAAATCGGCAGCTCATCGGAATCCCTCTCTCTTGTCGCACGCGCGCGCGCACGTTCGCCCCTGTACGCCTCCCTCTCTCTCTCTCTCTCTCTTGTGGGCCGATTGCGATCTCGGCGTGTGTGTGCCTTTCCTCGGGCTCCTTTTTTCGGCCCTTGCGGGAATCTCACGCGTGTTTGAGATTGTGTCGAGGGAGCAGCGTCGCGGTGTTTTTTTTACCGTTCTCTCGCGGCCACCCTCTCCTCGATTTCTTTTTTTTCCCTTTGCGGGACACCTTGAGAGAGAGAGAGAGAAGCGAGGAGATCAATGCCTGATCTGATTAAGATTTGCGCACGCGCGTGATCTTTGGTACCGTATACACTTCGCACTTTAACGTTTTACTCCTCTAATCGAATGAAGGATAAAGCTATTGTTGTAGATATAGTTATAGTTGGACAGTGCGCGTTACTTGTTTATGAAGGCGAAGTTAAAAATTTTACAGTGTTTTTGCGGGTTAACGTTGTTTAATTTTACATCGTATGAGTCGACGATTATCCGTGGCTATAATCGGAAATATATAACCTGCGGATAAAATCTTAATTGGATTAAATTGATGTGTTACACTTTCAATCAGATAACCCGCGCCGCATTTTATCGCGAATTTAAAAGCATATTTTAGATATTCTCCCCGTATCTTTTTATCACGGATTGGTATAAGGGTACGCTAAAATTTTAACTTTTGGCTTTTATGAGCTTCAAAGTGTAGAATATGGTGGTTGCTATGGGCGTGTATCTTTTTTTCCAATCAAAGTGGTTTTTCATTGTTAACATTATGGTTAGAGTACTATTCAAATGGAGAACGCAATGGGTCTCATCTTATAGGCAACGGGTGTTGTGGTCATTTTAACGGTCACTTTTTGCTACCTTGATAGATACTCTTTTTCAATTTACTTGAAGATTATTAATTTTCTACTGTCATAATACTGGTAATATTTTAAATAAAGCAAAGCTTAAATAACAATTTTATTTCGGTATTAATAGTATAAAGTTATACTAAATAAATGGTATATTATTTTTATAACAATTTATATATTTAAAATTGGATAGATCACGTCTTAAAAACAAGACTTATTGGAATTAGTTATTAATTCATTTATTACATAGCAAAATCTTTTCAATAATTGATAAGATACCACTGATAATGATTGCAAGAGACTGAACTGTTTATTAATTTTCTAAAAATTTATTAAACGAATAAACAATAAAATGTATTTTATTAAATCCGCCACTAATGGCAGTATACATTTGTATACACACGTATCGTATAATTAATTATACTAATATTAAATTGCCTAGCAAAACAGTAATAAGATAAATATGGAAAACTTATTTTTTACCAGCACCCTACGTTCAATCTCGAATGATCTGAAAAATTATCGAATAAAAATGACTCTTTCCGACGTCAATGGCGTTTCATACATCTCCGATATACTTCTGAAATAAGTATTTATTAGCCTTTTCCTGATATTAATGTCAACCGATTAGTATCACCGTGCGTGGTGTGCCTCTTTTCCGCGCATAAATTATGAAAATGACGCGATAAGGGATTGAGAGAAAATCTGTGTTATGAGATGGATACCAAATTCCGATACACATCGACCAAATAGTAGGAGACTAGTGCGTAGTGTATATATATACATGGGGCATCAAACCAGTCGGTGATCTTCTAATTGGGAATACCGATACCCCAATAAAAACGTCGTAAAAAGTGACGAAATCTCTAAAACGCGTGCGATGCTCGCACCGGTGAACTCTTATAAAACTTCCACATTCGAGCTCGCTCGTGCGCCCGCGCTGAGGTTAAAGTGTCCATAAACAATAGTAAAAGTCCATCGGACGGTCCAAGTGCCTCACAAATCTCCGAAAAGGCCACGGCCACCATAGGAGCCTGAATCGAGGAAAAATGCCTCTTATCTGCGCCGTAATTTAAAGAAACACGCTCTCGCGCACGCACCTATATATATATATATACATATATTTAAGCCTTTAAATTCTCGAGGCAATTATCCCACTTCTTTATGCCGTCCGATCTGCTTACAATATCTCTTGAGGGGGAGGGATTTCAAAATTTCTCCCGAATAAGGAGACGGGAGTGCAACGGCACCTTGCTGCGACGACGAAGCGACCATGGAATAATATATATTATACGGCTTTTATAGACTTTTATCGGAGTTTGGATAAAGTACCGGGGCGACCGGTCAAATGTTGCCGTTGTCGTTCTCGGGCAACAACGGCATTTCTAGAGTAAAATAGCTCGGCGGTCGGCAGGTGTTGTAAAGTATATGATTTTAATTAGTTGTTGGTGACTTTTGTTTGTTGTTTATATCTTCGTAAATAGCTCTCGGAAATTAATATTATGCGGCGAGGAAGTTTTTTTTTTTAAAGTGTTTTGATAGCCGTAACGTGACGTAATTAAACTGAGAATATATTTAAATGAAACTGTGTTAACAATTCATCACTTTAAGGAAGCTTTGACACATTCAAAACACAATTTGCATTAATACGAAAATTTTACTCCCATTTAATGATTCCATCAGTCTCCACAACAGTTCCCCACATGCTTACATTTTATATACGTGTGTTCAGCTTAATTAATTAAGTTATATCGGCGATATTGCGCACACCGGAGCAACTTGGGACCGCTGATTATTTAATTTAAGGCGCGTGCGCACTCGAATTGAAAAAGTGCGCCGTCAGTGTGCTATGTCACGCAAGAAACGTTACCGCCTGCGGAAATTAAAGCTTTACCGCTTGGATTTTTACCTCGATATTTCCGAGCGTATATGCATGCATGCGTATACATAAGTGTGCAATGCTAACCATTCGCTTGTGGGATATACATACGAAATAAATCGCGAGATCTCGAGAGATTTTTGCAAGAGCGTCCGCGGCATTTATTAACGCGCGTATAAACGAATTTTCCCTCGACGCGCGAGCGCGTGTGCAAGGCAAAGGGTCGTCTCTCCCCCTTCTTGGCATTCTTATCTCTTCCTCTTTTGCTCGTGAGCTCTCTCTCTCTCTCTCTCTCTTTCTAGCGAGGCGCGAGTAATGCGGAGATGAAATAACGCGAGCCTACGCATAAGAGAGCTATTTCAGGCAATACGTAAGTCAGTCAATAAGAATTTCAAGTCGAAGAGAGCGAGCGAGTGCGAGCGAGAGAGAGGGAAGGAGGAGGATAGAGGAAGAGCGAGAGATAAATATGGGCAGAGGAGAGAGGAAGAGAGGGAGAGAGAGAGAGAGAGAGATGCGTGTGAAAAGGCCTCGGTCCAATACGGGTTACGTTTCTCTCGCGTTCGCTCGTTCGCTCGCGGTGGGAACGACTCTCGGTCGTCTAAAATGTTGATTTTACTAAAAGGCGAGCGTATGATCTGAAGGACGATCCACCGTCCGTTATCTCCTTGTTTCTCTCTTTCTTGCGCGTGTGCGCGACGCGGTCACTATATATATGTATACAGGTATTATATACTCGCTTTTCATCTCAGTCTCTCGCTCTCGTGAACGCGCGCGTCTCTTTATTTCCACGAAATTACGACTTCGTATTTAAATGGATCACAATTTCGAATTTAAATAAAGAGGCCGGACCTCGTAAAGTCGCCGAGATAATGCGCCTGGCCTTTTAATTAACGGAACGAGAGAATCTCTCTCTCTCTCTCTCTCTCTCTCTCTCTTCTTTTTCTCGCTCCTTTCCGGTAATGAATAGTCGATTGTTCGAGATTCTCGCATTCGGAGGTGTCCCCCCTTCTCTCTCTCTTTCTGTCTCTTGTTTATCGGAGACTGTGAGCGAGACGCTTTTGACGCCTCAAAGTGCTACAAGTGGCATTATTAATACGGGCCGCGACGGCGATGCTAATTAGCGCGCGGCCGCGCGCTGTACGGTAGGTTTATTGCGTCTCGATTCATTTTGATTGCGCGATGTAGCATCAGCGAGTGATGCGCATTCGTTTCTTTTTTTTTCTCTCCGATGCGCGGTGATTCGAAAACGCGCGCCTTTTCTGTTATTTCATTTCTATAATTAGTGTTGATATACCCGCGGTAATCGGTGGGTATGTATAATCGTTCCTATATAATGCTTTTTGTTGAGGCAATTTCTTACAAACTTATACCGATCGACAAGGTACATCTTATGATTAATACTGATACAAAAAATATTATATATTAAATGATATTACAAGTTGGATAATTGAAGCCAGTGCGAGATAGTAGAGTATTCCGAAGCGCGTACTCATTATCAATTATTGGAATGAGTCAAATTATTATACGTTCTATAATAGGAAATAATTTCGAGCATTCCTCAAGGCTCGAAGCATTAAATATAAATTCTTCAAGCGCGAGCGCGATTGCTAATTGCACGGTTAAACTTCCCTATACTCGGTGGGTTATTCGTTTCGCGCATTCCGTAACTGTACAACACACTACAATCGTCCTCGTAAAAGCGTCTCGACACTTTATCGCCATATGATTTTGATATATCGAAACGCGAATCCAGTAAACAAAGAATGTTGCATGTGTGTATGTGTATGTGTGCAGCGTTCACGCGCCGAACCTCTCGCGAAGTCTCTCGCGGCTTGAATAAAAAGAACTGGTTTTTAAAAAAAAGAAATAAGGTAAAAATCGTTCTTGCTGGGTATACATATATACATACGAGGCGAATCGCGCGAATAACAAGCGAGCGAGAGAGAATGCGTAGCAGCTTATATTCCAGTTCATAAAGCCGAAAAGCGTGTGCGTTCGCGCGCGCGAGAAGCGTTCATGCGTACACACATATAATATGTGCACGCGTACATATATATATATATATATATATATATATGTGTGGCAGAGAACGAACTCTCGTATATATACCCTGCAGCGTGTTTCTCCCTCTCTTTCTCTCTCTCTTCCAAAGGTCAGCCGTAACTCCGAGAGAATCCGCGCGAGCAGATAACCGCCTCGATTCTTAAAGGACCCGCGCGTTCGCGGGAGAGAGAGAGAGAGAGAGAGAGAGAGAGAGAGAAAGAGAGAGAGACAGAGAGAGAGAGAGAGGAGTTTTCTCAAG
>JAYJLV010000046.1:19953217-19963217 GCA_036873485.1 Torymus texanus
AGCGGTATCTCTCTCTCTTTTCTCTCTCTCTCTCTCTCTCTCTCTCTCTCTCCAGTACATGAATATATATATATATATATATAGGTGTATACGCGGGGCTGAGAGTCATCGCTCTCTCACACACAGCTGACTCGGGCGCGATAACCGCTTCCGCGACGTCTAGTCGCGCACGCGGGGGCAATCTGTGCCGCGATGCTGATGCTGCGCGCGCTCCACGCTGTCGAACTCGCGAGAGTGTATATAGCGGGTGCTAAAATGTCGTGCGCACTGCGCTCGAGGGGGGCAAACTGTATATGTGTGTGTGTGTGTGTGTGTGTGTGTGTGTGTGTGTGTGTGTGATGTATACATATATATATAGACACGACGTGCATCACGTGCATATCGCTAAGCTCTCGACTATTCTTCCGTGTGAACTTGTTCCTTCTTTTTTTTTTCTTTCCTTCTTCTCATCCTACTACTTGGGGTGAGCTACCGACGAAGAGGATTGACGCGATACCGCGTGGCGATTGAAGAGCAACGGCAGCTGACTTGCTCGTGAAAGAAGATGCTGCATCGCGTTCGGGGAAAGCGTGCACAGTGTGTGTGTGTGTGTGTGTGTGTGTGTGTAATTATAGCTCGAGCTGCCGCGTGTGTTATTCGGCAGTTCAACACCGTAGCAGATCTAATTGGAACAATTTGCTCCGAGTTTTGAGGTGTGTGTGTATATGGTTCTCAAGATCAATTGAAGAACGAACGATATAGTTTTTTCCTTCGGAGTTACGATTCTTGTTAACGTAGAGTATCACATTTATATTACTCGTTCATTAGTTATACTTGAAAGCATATATACAACAGTTTAAACTATATATTATCATCGGTATAAACGTATTATTGGAGTATAGAAAAATGTGGTGTACAATTTGATGTTTGTAAAAATGTGCGTGTAAACTATTTTCATGCTCAGGAAAGTATGCAAATAGCTATAGATTGATATAATAATACGATGATTTCATCGCTATAGAATGTATGCACTTTAGTTCCTTATTACGGAATTTATACATGAGAATTTGTACAGTTAGGAAAAGGGTAAGGTTAACGCGGCTATTCGGGTTTAAAGTGAAAACTATAAAAGCTTGCTCATGCGTGAAGTTCAAGTGAAATAAACAAAACAAGTATGGCTTTTTGAATTCTATTGAAAATGTTTTTTTCTTATATCTGTCTGCGCGATGACGCGTCTGTAATAAAAGTGTGATCTCATGTATTCTATAAATACCATAACTAGATACAAAAAAACCATCGATATGAGCATATTACTTATATTTCAATAAATTTATTTACCTTTACAGAAGGAATAATTATATAAAACTAAAAGAAAATAATAATTAATGAGTTTAGCTCTATTTTTGCACTCTCATATATACACAGTTTTGCTTCTAGTTAATAATTTTGTTTTTATAACTGAGAGTGAGCTCGTTCCCCGCGTAACTTCTCATATTCCATATATACATTCGAGTCGATGCTCTCTACATATACTAAGTAGATATACATACAGTATGCACTATGCTCTCATACACTATATACAGATTATTTTTTATAGTCTCCTTTTTGCTTCAACTGAATTCATAAATTTACAACTTTACTCCCATATAAGACGGCAATTTCTGCTCGATTTAACTCGATCACTTTGTTGCGCAATCGTTCACGCATTTTCTTTTTCCTATAAAACTTCACCTTTCTGCAACGTCTAATCATCGCACGCGCTCGCGCACATTTCTAATTACCTCTAATCTCAAGATCTATAACATTAGTCAGAGCTCGTTTATTACCTTACACTCACCGCATCGCAAAGTCCCGCATGCTCTCCCCATCAAGTATATACATTTATACGCACACATATGACTCATACGCAGCGGTTCCCTTTAAAATAAAAAAATCGCGTAAATTAATCGCTCCAGCCACATAGCCATATAATAAAATACAATTCTCCCCAGAGACGCATTGTGTTCTTCATCACGTATATATATATATTTTTTTTTTGCGCTAATCGTAAAAGTTATTCACTCGGGCGGCGATAATCAGGGCCCGGCAATAATAAAGTGTCTTCATCTCTTTCTCCCATAGCCATCCTATATATATATATCCCGCATAACCCTTTCTCCTTCCCTTCCTCCCTACGCGCACACATGCTCGAGCTTTTTCCTCTCTCGCACAAATGAAACGCGCGTATAAAGGAGAAAGAGAGAGAGAAAGAGAGAGGGGGATAGAGCGGGAGGAGAGGAGAAGAAGAAGAAGAAGCGTATTATCCGTAGGGGGAAAAACCTCGGAAACGAATCTGCGTTACGGGATAATGCGAATATCTCTGGCGCTCTCGCGTATATATACGTATGATGCGGCGGCGGCGGCGGCGGCAGCGGCGGCGAGAAGAAATTCCCGCTGCCGACGCCTCTACTCTCTCGCACATAGGCTAGCTTATAGCTAGCCCAAGCTAGCTATAGAGCGCGAGAGCGCGGTCCGCGTGTGTCTCACGCCCCCGTGATGAAAAATTCCCGATACCTCGTTCTCGCGGCGAGGCTAGCCGGCGAGCTCGCGCGCGCGGGTCGTCCCTCTCTCGCGCGAGTGCGCGCACCGGTCTATCCTATTTATTTCCACCTCTATCTCTCCCTCTCTCTCTCTCTCTCCCCTTCTACCTCGCTCTCTCTCTCTTTCTAGCCGCGGTCGAGAGAGGCGATGCGCGCTTTTTTCGCGACGGGTTAGAAGTCGGCGCAGTCTCTATATAGATGTGTGTGTGTGTGTATGTCTATGTATGTATGTGCGCTCATTGGCTCGGTAATATAATAATAAACCACCCCGAGGCATCGAATCTAATCACGCGTCGAGCTTTTCTTATATGCTTTCGATTTTAGCTGGGCATCTTCTTCTCGTTTTTGCTATCGCTCGCGCGCGCGCAGCATTGTTGAAGCTCGCACGCATATACATGCGCGAGTTTCGAATGGGATAGGTGTATATCTACCTGTGTGTGTGTGTGTGTGTGTGTGTGTGTGTGTGTGTGTGTGTGTGTGTGTGTGTGTGTGTGTGTGTGTGTGTGTGTACATCGCAGTGAACGGAATTAATCGAGCATAGTAAGCAGAATTGATGATGACACATATAGCACCAGATCGTAGCATATCATTAAGATTACGTACGGCGTTTCAAAGCTCTGGTCATTTTGTTTTATGAGGCAGAGGCGGTATACGCATGGAAAAAAATATTTATATAGTTGTAAACGCAGCCAGGGGTTATACGAATAAATATGATTGATATTGAATCTATATAAGATGTCTGAACGAGGTTACGTGAGAAACATTGTGCGCAGGATACTCTAGATATTTATTTTTTTTCTTCGAGAACAGAGTTTCGAACATTACAATGTTTCTGTAGGTAGTCGATAAGTGTTTAAGCATTTTATCGAGCTTTGTCATATCAATGACGTATTGAAAAATCATAATTGTGATTTATAAACAATTCTTCAATCATGTGATATTCTACACTAATTTAATCATTCCAAATTCTTCAGTCGCTGCACTATTGTTCCGAAGGAAAGATGTAGAACTACATGACCAATTGTTTTCATTGTATCATTCGCTCTTGCATAAATTGCGAATTTACATGTATCACTTGTAAACCACTTTTGTTGCACAACAAAAGATTATTAATCTGCGTGCGCGCGTTTATGCAAGGCTCGAAATTGAATAAAGAATCTTTTGCAAAACGTAAAACGTCCGAGTCCATAAAAACCGAGGCAAAGTGTACTCGAGCGAAGAGCGCGTATATAGAGGAAAATTGCGAGCACCGCGCGCGCGTGCGCACTAAAGAAATGATTTAAGCCATACTCAATAAAAAAGCGATTTGAAGCTCCGAAGCGCGTTTAATAATTAAGCAGATGAGAATTGAGTAATTACTATACTTAAAAAATACGACTGTGCGGCCTTTAAGAGAAAAGTCGAGCGTCGAGGTTCCCGTCGCCATCGTATATATATGTATATAGGCAGAGCGAAGCGACCGTATAGACCCGCGCGGGAAGTATCCTCGGTAAAAATTACACGTGCCTTTGAACGGGAGCTATTTATGATCGCAATTTGTGCCCGAACGACTTCAAATTCCGCATGCATACATCGTATGTCCGACCGTGGCATGAACTACTAATATCAAACGGCTAAAAAGAAAACGCGGGCTTGGATTACACAATGTGTTTTCTGCTTCTTTTTGCTCCACGAGACTGAAATATAATGCCGATGTACGAGAGTGTATTTTACCGATTTCTTTTAAACAATATAACCCTTACGATTATTTATCCAACAAATCGAAAATTTAAAATGCGTTGTGTTTTATTATTGATTTCGAATAATAAAAGGATTATGATTCAACAAAAGTTATTTCATTATTTAAAAAATTTATCAATTTCTACCGAAATTAACATTCTAATTACTTTTTTTACGTACATTTTTAAAATCCTAATTTTTTAATGGAATTAAATCTTTTGTAGGATTTACATTACTCTGTTAAAAATGGTTGGTGCTAAGAATATTAAAATTTTAAGATATTTTTTAAATCGTTTATATTTATATCTTATCTTATAAATTAAAAAAGCGATAGCTGAAAAATCTGAAATATTATACATTATACGATACTCTAAATAATAATAGCAATTTAAATGAAATATTTGTATAAAAGTAAACCATTTATTGGACTTTACGACTCTCTAAAAAATTCTTTTACCAGTAAATAACGTTTCACCTTATATTACGCTGCAGTTAAAGCAGAATAACAGTTTCGTGGCTTATTCCTAGCTCTACTTATTTTTTTTTCGCGAATTCATTAAAAGTCGACAGTTTTATCGCACAAAGGCAATCAGATAGTATACATAACGATGGTTACCACTAGTCGAAAAGTACTATTTGCAAACACTCCTAAACGTAGATTTATCTTTTTTAAAAGATGACTTTCTTAATTAGGCCCGAACGATTTATTCACGAAATTCCCGGAGCAGTAATTTAATTAAGAAAAGCCTCTTTCTCTCTCTCTCTCTCTCTTTCTCTCGTGGCGAGTTCACTTTAAATAGATAAAGTCTTATTCAGCTTAAAGTTACTAGTTTACTTAATGTCGGGGCGATTCTTGTCGAAGGCACCGCGCGCCGCCGCTGCCGCCGCCGCCGCTGCCACAGAGGTTACAAGTGATATGCTCCCGAGTAAAGGTTCACCGTGCGGCGGCGGCGGCGGCGGCTGCGGCGACGGCGGCCATACGATCTCGGTAAATCGGAATTCGCCTTTTTACGTACTTTGCCGGGGGACGCTACCGCGCTCGTTCCTTCGCTCGCGTCCCTTGATATTTGCGTTCTTCAGATTTTTAACGGAAAAACGTAGGCCGTAGAGGAAGAGAGACTAAAGGCTTTAACGTGATCAAATTCCAGAATAACTTAACGTTTTTTTTGTATCGACGAAATTTAAGCGTAGACGGCTTTGGAGATTAAAAAGAGCTGCGTTTATTTAATAATTAAGTTAGTCATTTTTATTTAATTTTTTGATAAAATAGTTGTAATTATCGTAACGTTTATAATTGAATTGATAAGTGTAAGTGTTGTAATTGTTATGGATTATAACATTTTCAAACTTTGTCGTATACATAAGCAAAGATAATACATCACTTTTGTGCAATAAATCATTGACTTTATGGTGTCCTACGTAATATCTGTTTCTAATTAAGTTGCTAGAAATGATTTTATGTGAAAACGTGAGCACAAAAGGATCATATTGGATAAAAATAGCTATTTCAATGTGAAATTTAGCATCTTACGTTAACAATCGTTTAATGTGCGTGCGTTTGAAAAGAATTGCCTTAGTACTTGAAAGTGACGCTTAGATTCAACTATAAATAAATTCTGAAGGCTTGTAAACTACAAAATTACTTTCCTACTTTTACACTATGAATAATATTTTCAATCGATTGTTATCTCAGAAAATGATCTATAGGATTTCAAAATATCTACACAAGTATTTTATTACTTTTAGCATACATATACTATTTTAATTTTATAAATAATTTTAAATAAACATTAAAAATGCCTTGAGTTAAACAATTTATTTGGAACTGCATGTACATCGTTATTAAAAACATTCAATTAAAACCTTTGTGCGTGCATACAACTGTACCAAAGGGCGCTTAACTGTACTAAACTCGTAATTACAGGCTTGTTGCGTACAACAAGAACGTAATAAATTATCTTATTGCGGAGCAGTCTCCTCGCAGCTTCATTGATTTATAATATGCATCGGTGAATCTTAGCGAACCTTCAAAACCTGTATTGAACCTGAACAAAAGCAAGAATTTTAGTTGGCAACGTATGTCATGCAAAATAAATAACTTGTATTATTATTGTTAAATTCATGTGTTTAATTATTATTGAAAATATAACAGTTGTAATACCATTATTTAAATAATCATTTATATACACATTTAAATAGAAAATTTCTATATATTCGACATAATTTCATCAAGGAAAAAGTTTGCGTGGATTAAAATAGACTATCAATTCATTTATAAATATTCATATATGATTTTTGTATAACTTAAAAGAAACGACTGAATGAAATTCGTTAATATTGCGAATTTTATAATATACAAAGCATTATGAACATGTCAGCTTTTGTTCAATGTTTCTATAAATCTGTAAAGCACGTTGAAAACTCATAAAAGTTGGTAATTAAATCGCAGGTATGTAGTCGCTTACCCATTAAATTTTATGGTAATTTTTAGTGCCTTATCACATATTTATGTTTTTGGTCAATGTTTTAATTTTATTACGTATATGTTTATCTTAATGTATTTCGATTTGTTTTAGCTATTTTAAGACCCGTTATCCTTATCAGTTATTAGATGTAAATTGAACACTTTATTATGCTTTTTATTCTTCTGACATGACCCATTTTTTCTAGAATGATTTGAGACACATCGACGCACATTATCAAAAATTTTCCAGGTATATGCCTTGGCACATTTTTGACAAGTAACTTTCATATGTATTATACTTTTTTTTAAATATAATGAATTTAAAGAACATAATGTATATATAATATGAATAACTTTGGACAGTCTTTAAACTGTGATTGCTGTCGTCTCTTAGCTTGGGATGGATAGATTAATGAAAAGGAATGTGTGATTACTATAAAAACCTTTTTTGTTAAATCTTCGTTAAATAAATCGGCATATTTAACTTATCAAAATTTTTAGTATGATAGATTAGTTTATTGTAATAATTTTATTGCGGATATTTATAGACAACATTTTTTTATACAAAATTTATTTTTGGCTTTAAAATTTAATACGATGAATCAATATACGAGTTAATTATTTTCAGACATCTACATGCTCGTTATAACGAGTATTAAAATAGAGACTGTATCACGTGATGAAAATGAGGCATATAAATTCACTGTAATTAATTATACATTTGTCTTGCTAAAAATAAATAATAATCTGTACTGACTACATATATCCAATGGCAACAGAACATTTTTTACCTAAAAATAACTCGTTTTACTTGGAATGGAGTGAAATATAAAACTAGAGTTGTAAGAAATTTTTATTAACAGTATAGTTTCCCAAGTGATATCCCTGTTGAAATAAGATCAAATTGGTTAACAAAAAATTCACATTGGTCTAATAGGAGTAAAATCTATTCATGGCTTGAACGTTTAATTAACATGATTATTATTTTGTAATTAAAAATAAAGACGAATTCTATTTAGTTAATAACTAAGTTAAGTTAAGTTATTTGAAAATAAAGTATAATGCAAATACATCTTTAGGAAATTTTTACATGAGGTATTTCTATACGACATCCTTTAGAAGTATACCTGTAAGAAATTATACTTAAGTTTTCGCCCACAAGAACATTCTTTAGAAACAAAAATTAATTAGATTGTGTTCAACATTAGAAAATCGAAACAGCTGATTAAAATATTCAGTATGGATATTACCATCCATATAATAACATATATATTGGACGTTTTATTTATTACTTTGACTTTTTAATGTTTAAAATTATAATTAATTTTTGTTATCGAAATATGAAATATTTTCTGCTAAAATTTCTGTAGGATTCTCTTTTTATAAATGTCTTATCCTGTGAGATATAGCACTGTAGATTATTTTTCAAGCTTTTTTACCATTATTATCTAAGTGAACTATTTGATACTATATAATTTTATCGGCTATTATTCACATATACTGTACTTACACTACCTTCAATAAAATTGGAAAATAAGAAATAAGTACGGTTTCGATTCGATTACAAAAGGTAACACGATTACTTACATATTCGTTAAAATCTCTCTACCAACTCTCGACAACCGGCAGGTTAATCCAGGTAAACGAGGAGATCAAAGCATTTCGACCAATCAAATCATTACGGCGACCAGCGAAGAGCGTCGCGCAAGAAATTAGAGAGGGCAGAGTGAGAGAGAGATTGGCATAGCCCCCCTTGCGAACAATAAACAACAACGTCGGCGCGGTGATGCACGTAGAAAATCGACATTGCCCAAGCGAATCCGTACAGTCGCACGGGGGGCCTATTACATTAACGTTTGTCACGACACTCGATGCGCGGGCGCGACGAAGGAGGGAAAGGGGGAGAAAAGCGCGAGCCAACGGTCCGCGGAGGCCTTCGCGACGAAATAGATCGACCACGCAATATGCAGCGTATATACTACACAGCGCACTGCTGCAGACGCTATGATGCTTGATCGGTGAATGCAGGCGAGTGCGACAGCGGCTCTCGAGCGAGGCAGCCTAGGCAGGTCTTTGCACAAGTCCGCGAAATTTAAAGTGCATCCTCTCAGTTGCACAATGCCCGGTTCTCCGCAGCTCTCTCTCTCTATACTGCAGTTGTGCGCCGCGGGTTTTCATATACATGTCTCTCTCTCTCCCTCTCTCTCTATGTACACAACCTATCAGTCAGCGGCCATTGTCGATGTTTCCTTTTCTCGAATCATCCTCCGGCCGCTTGCTGCTTATGAATCATTTCGCGAACACCGTTGCGTTATATTACGCTTGCGAAATCATATATTTATATCATAAAATGCACTTATAAATATTCTCAGCTGCTGCGTGTGTTACCGGTGTGTGATGCTATCTGTATTTACGTTAGCCAATTGTTCCTTTTCGCCAAGGTCTCTCTTACAAACATCTAATCTTTTTTTTTGATACTTTAGTCCTGAAAATCTCGATTCGAATATATTGTTAAGAACTTAGAATGCTAACTTCATATACGTTTTTTTTTTACCACGATGTAAACAATAAAACATAAAGTATATGCAACGAAAGAGTTATGTATTTTTTTTTCTTTTAAATAAGATAAAAAGTTATTTTCTGAAAAGACAAATGTGGAAAAGAGTTAAATATGTTCTCACATATAAGCGTGCGTGCGGTTGACGAAATTCCATTTTTCATCGCGTCAAATTTCCTACGCGTGCATCGCCTGTCGTATAGTATCTTCTTTCCTCTCAAGATTTCACAAATGATCCTATAACAATGAGCAATGAATAGTAATTAAACACTTGCAAAATCCACGGCCAATTTGGCTTAAAAGGCTATTACGAATTTCCCTCTATTGATCCACCCTCGCCCACAACCAATTGCCCCTCGTTTCACCTGGGACGAAAGAAAAAAGGATCCTAATTACACGCAAGCCTGTAGACCGAAAAATCTCGAGCGCTCGTTCTCGGAGGATAGAATACGAGATCCTGAGACAATCGCGAGCGCACAATAAGATGCAACAAAAGCGCGTCGCGAGATAAGCCGCTGCCGCTGCTGCTGCGAGAGTAGTAAATGAGCAGCTCGCCTTAGCGAAGGAAGTTCATTAAGTAATAAATGACATTCGATAATAGCGCAGCGGCGGCGGCGGCAGCGGCGGCGGCTGCGCGCGCGGTGGCGCGGGAGGGTTTGCACAAGCCCGCGAAATTCAAAGTGCATCCGCGTTGCCCAAGCA
>JAYJLV010000046.1:19964533-19990667 GCA_036873485.1 Torymus texanus
TATATATGCATGCGTATTCTTTTATTCGAGCGCCCCCTCGTGCCCGCGAAAGAGAGAGAGAGAGAGAGAGAGAGAGAGAGAGAGAGAAAGAGAGAGAGAGTTGACATTTTTTAGGGATTTATTTATGATATATTGTGATCGTAAATCGTCGCGGACCGCGTTGCGAGTAATTGGACTGCGCCCTGTTCGAGCTTGGAGAGCTTTTTCGAGTAGATAACGAGGTTCACGCGCCTGCGATGTAGGATGTTCTCGCGGATGAGCAGCAACGCTGTTTTATAGGCGCGATTACATGTGTTTCTTTTTTTTCTCTCTCCCCCAAACGCGTGTAATTGTTCGCAGATATATACTTTTTGTGCTTTTACGCGAGAAGTGATTAATGACTTTTAAAAGAGCCTGCTTTTTAAACTGTGAGTAATTCAATTATACCGAATTTATTACACAGTTAAGCGTATAACAAGATATAGCGGAGGCGATGTGGAATACCAACATTGGTATTTACATGATGATTTGAGATCCTTATAAATGATAATTCGAGGATGAAATGTGGGGCAAGTGTAGAGATTATGTAGGCAATTTGCACGTTTGCATAACATAACATTGCACAATATTGTTTTAGTTAAGAGTTAATACAATGAATGACTTTTGGTTGTCCTAAGTTTAATTTTTTTCTCTTTAACAACAAACACCTATCTGAAGCACTGTCTATAAGTGTAAGTATAATATAGTTTTTGAATATAAAATATTTTTTAATGAATTTTTCTCATACTGTAACGTAAGAAACAGTATTGTACAATTGACAAGTATTTTTCAAGTAGGAGTTAAATAAATATAGTTAATTTAAAAAATTAATGAGCAAATCATCTCTATCTTATATATGTTTGCTCCGATCTTCATTTAAAAGAGCTCATTTTCATCTTCGTAAAATTCCAATAACTTTTTTTATACCTACAAATTTACAGACAACTGCTTATCAAGTTGTGTACGAATCTGATGTGAATTCGTTAATGTATTGCTTCTAGTTTTCCAGGTTTTGGAAATTTTTTAGTTTATCCTACAATGTTACATAATAAAGTCTTACAAATATAAAAATGAATAACTCAAAATCGAACTTAGAAGAAAAATGGAAAAGATGATTGAATCATTTTTCCAATTAACAATCCCTTTTTTATAATTACTGAATGTTGTTGAAGTATTGTCTCGCACATTCTTAAGAAATATCTTAAATTGTTTGACTGAAATAAAAATATTATACGACATACAAGTTCTAACGAAGGTTTACTTGTCATACATGATTTATTTTTATTTTAAATGCTAAAAAATGTTTATTTTAAGGTAATTTTGTATATGTGTTATCAACATTTGTTCAGTTTCTAATAGAGTATTTTTTTACAACTTTCCTGGTCACCTCTAATACTTTCCAGTTAGTTATCACACCGTTTGACGTAGATCCGTTTCAGTTAACACTTTTTCTAATTGTTTCCCACAGTTAGTTACTTAGTATAAGTATATGACTCACCTCAAAGGTTTGTTTCTCAAGACTAGTATTTTCGAAATCAATATTGTGACGTGAGTTTGCTTAGACTACTTTCTCCAAATAATTTATCTATAATTCCCATTGTTTCTCATTTATTGAATTTCTATTCAGTAACCTAAAAATACAAACGCCAAATAATTCCGATAATTTTAAAAAACCTATCAAAAGGAATTTAAATAATGTAAACTGTGATGCCAGAATCTATACTTGGCTTCCATATTCCATTAACGTTAATTTAATATAGAACATATGAATTGAATTCAAACTCTAACGATGTTTAATTACATATGTTACGAAGAGTATAAATACTACCATAATCATACACTTAAAAACCGCTGACAATCCATTGTCACGTGGCTTTCTATTTCACAGGAGTAATACTTGATTTGATAACTGATGATTATCAAATTTGTAACTTTCTTTTACATATTTTATTGTTAGAAAATGGGGTAATTAAATTAGTCAAAATCAAAACTAAAACCACTTAGCCTCACATTATACACATAAGTAAAGATATAACATATATATTATTTCGTTGTATTATCTTCCTTTATTTATAGATTAGTTTATTTAAATGGTTATTTAATTTATGGTACAGTTTTCCATAATTGAATGAAATAACTTTCTTTAGATGGGTTCAGTATCCCAATTGATCTTCGATATTATAACTTTTGCAATAATATATTGCTGTATAGTAACGTAAAGAAGGCGATAAACAAATTAACAAAAATTCTTTTTAGAAAACAGTAGTATCATTAAACTACAGTACTAAAAACGTTAGAATATGATGCGACGGTATATAAATAAAAAAAAAAAAATTAAATTACTTTCGAAGATTAGACCTGTGTTTATTTTTTAGTCGATTTTAATTTTGGAGGAGTTGTTTTTTTTTCTTCTAAATATAAACTATTAAAAATTTTGCAGTAATTTGAATTTCTTTTCTAAAATTTTTTTATGGTTTAAAATACTGCTCTTTCATATTGTGTATATTTTTCATTTTATAATACGAAATATCACAACAACATTACAAATGTCAAAATTGGAAAATGGAAATAGGTCTAGTTTTTCATGAAAGGTATAAAAAAAATAGCATGGAAGATTAATTACAACCATGGAATGGATGAAATCTGAAGATCTGCTCAAGAAATGTCCCTACCCTCTATATTAACTTTAAGTATGATTATATAATTCTAAGAGAGATTTTTTTATATGTGTTTTGGATAAGTCATAATGACGAATATTCATCATATTAAATTACAAATCATACAGTATATAGTAGGCTCTTTTACTCCAAGAAATGATTTAATAATTACATTTATTTTTTTTTTTAAATCAAGCATAACTTCTCGAAATTATCCAATGCGATATGTGGTCACATCATTGCAACACATCGTGTGTATATACGTACGTATAGATGCAATTTCAAATCGATTTCATACTTGTTGAATATACACGGCGTCATGCGACGAAAATATTCAATAAAATAGTCTCGTCGTTCAGTGCCTTAATGACTTTTTGCACTTGTTACTGCCATCTTCTCCGCACGCAGTATGTACTTTTGCAAAAAAAAGTCCACTTCGCAGCAGTTCGAAAGAATATAAAACTTGCTAAGTATTCGCGCATCTAAAAGTACGCGATTGTGTGCGCGCAATCGTAAAAGCGCGAGGCGAGCGAGCGCAAAAACGCGTTATAAACTTAGCTAAAACTTCATTAGGAAGCCTCCCAGTGTGCAATCCATTAGCCGTATGTATATATAAAAAAACCGCCGTGATAAATAGAATTTGACGGGTAAAAAATGGCCAATAAATAAAATAATGTTGATTTAGATAAAATTTCTCGCGTTCCAGAGGGGATATGACATAAAATGTATTATTTATTATGACAAAGTACGCGAGCACGTCGTTGTTGCCATCTAAATAGTCGGCGCATTAATAAAAGACTCGAACGAAAACCGGCTCGCTGCGTGTGCGTTTTTGCAGGCATGTCCTCAATTGATATTTTATTTCCTGTTGTGTGTATGCGCGCGTATACACATATATAGCCTCTCTCATCCGATGCGCGCACATCTAACGGCGCGACTTTACGCGTTATCCCTATATATGTATATACTCGTACGCCGTCCCTTACAAATAGTCCAGTCGCCTCAATCACGCGGCACCCGCGCCGACACTTTTTGCGTACACCGTATGCGTCTATGTGTGTGTGTATATATATAAGCGAGAAGAATATTTACCTCCTCACGGGGGGATATAACTGTAAAACTTTCCGCGCCTATATACGACACGCGAAAGATTCCTCCCTGGATTTTTCATTTTCATTTGCATCTCCACCATACCGTGCTTAAATTTTAATTAAGGGCCTCGTTCGTGTGCGCACCTGGGAACGATATAATTCGTCGCTGTCGGACAAGTGTATGTATATGTGTGTGTGTATGTACGCGTCGTGTGTAAGTAGGAAACAAGTAGAACGCGACGCGTGCGCTCGCGTGGCTTTTGAATAGACGTTGTTTTCAAGCCTTTTCGCGTAAATCTTACATCGGGATCCGAGAGTGGCGGCGAGTGGAGCGCTCGCTGCCACGAGTATATATACGCACGCGCGCGCGCGCGCATCGATTTCATAACCGTGTAATTTCGTAATTTCGTAACCGCACCTACTTGTCATCACTTCGTCGGTAAGTATACCTACCATTCCGTTAATATATTGTGGCGTTTCTTGGCAGAGAGGGGGGCACAGCTTTAATATGAGGAGAAAAACATTACCGCACGACGCTAAATTAACCGGGCGAATTATAAAAAGGCTTCTTTTAAATTATAAGAACTCTTTAATAACGACTCCCCGCGAAAAGTTTCATTTTGCCCAGGTGAAAAAACGCCGTGTATATAATAGTCCCAGCTGGCCGCTCGCCGTATGAGAAATGACGTTAATGTAATAATTTTGCACAAACTCCTTTTCAATTATGTTTCTTTGCTGATTTCCTGCCTTTTCAGCAATTCGGTTATAGTATAGGCTTTGCGTTACAGTAAATTAGCCGGTAATTAATATATACCAACTAAAAGTTATCGAAAAAATGTATCTGTGGTCCGTTTTCGGTTGTATTTTATCGTCGCTTTAATAAAAGCTGATAATTAAAACCAATAAACGCGTACACACGTGAAAGCGAGGGGTGTTAACCTTTGGAGATCTTGAATGAAAAAAGAAAGGATGCAGTAAACTGTTCTCGTATAGAAATAAAATTGTACTCGCGCGATATAAAAGTGTATATTTGTTCGGACAATAAATTTGTCTTGTATTATACCCATATAGACGACAATTCAGGCTGTTAATTAGAAAGCGTCGAAAATCGACGTATGGGAAATATCGTACAGTAATTGTCGTCATGAGACCAATTCCTAATCAGTTGAGGATTGCATGATTCTTTTATTGTCATAATGATTCGAGAGAAACTTAAAGTCGAGACATTTTTTCCTATGGATTATTGAAAGTTCTTTTCTTATAAACGTAAATAATAAAATACTGTATAAAAATTTATCAAACGAAGTATTCAAATAATTCACTATGAAAATTAACAAAAACTTTTTTAAAGACATTACTAGTACATTGCAATTATTCCAGTAATAGATGATCATGAGTAACAGATGACTGGGAATTAAAAATGCCATGATGAAGTAATTCGTAGTGTGGTCAGGTTTTAGTCAACATTTATCGAAATAAGAAACACGAAAACCTACAATTTTTTCTTTTTTATTAATAGATCAAACTCTTTCTGATCAAACGATTACATACTTCCATGCATTAAAATCAGCCAAGAAAGGTTAAAGTTCATCGTTGAAATCCAGCATTACCCATTCCACTATACCAGAGAGAATCTGCCGCGAAATAAACGCTCCCATTAAAAACAATAACAACGTGTAGGCCGATAGTTGCATGCAGCGTGTATCTAGCCCCGCGCAGGAAAAGGATCCGAAAAGGACTACTGCACGCGAGGCGGCGGCGGTGGCGGAGGAGGAGGCGCAGAAGCAGAGGAGTGTCGAAGCGTGGAAGAGAAAGTGAAACCTTGGCTGCCTATTAAGCCATCTGGCTATTATTTGCGCCACCGCGTGGATGTCAATAACATTACTCGCGGCTGCGCGCACGGCGATTGTCATATGCATCGGCTGGCCGCCGCCGGCAGTTGCCTCATCTAATCTTAAAAAGGTGCCGTTATAGACTGCACTTGTGCGCGCGCCCGAGTACACGGTACATTGTGGGAGCGCACATACATACACGCAAGGCTTCTTCGTTTTTGCGGGCGCGATAAGTGTCGCCCGGCTGGTGCGCACTGAATTTTCTACACGCGCCTGTATATATACGTATATACGGCACGTTTTGTAAATTTGCATCGATTATGCAAGCGTGAGGCGCTTTTTTCCGTTGAATCCCGCTACTTTTTTCGTCCCTGTGTGCCTCGCGCACGTCAGCAGTAGAATAAGGCCGGACGTTTTACGGCGAGAACGTAAAAATCAAATTAAGAAGTCCCCCTCTTCAAGTGTAGGCTTTCCAGCTCTTTTTTTCTTCTTTTTCGCATATATTCGCGAGGATTATAAATTTCTGTATTTATTGGAATGTTCGGCTTTTTTTTACGATGCTCCTTTTGGCTGCGGGTTTTGCGAGAGTGAATCACGGGTTCGCGCGGCCGAAATTTACAGCTCTGCAAAAAACAAACACGACTTCCATTTTTACGGCTCGATTTTACGGCAATCTAATTGTTTCTTCTTTTTCGTTCTCTTTGTAGCAAAAAAAAGTGATTTACGCGTGGTGATCGGTAGGACGTCGTAAATTTTCAAATATCCATTTCCGTCGATTTCAAAATTATTATCAAAAACAGTGATTAAAATGTCATATAAAGAAGGCTTCATCCGTGAGGCTTATAATTCATAAGTGCACAAAGACTACTTTACTGCATTTGCATATTAAAAAAAGATATAATTTTATTCATCCGGCGGTGTTCGTCAAATGTGTTTTAGTCAATATTTTATCGGATTAAATTTTATGTTATATTTAGAAATTTTCGGTGTCTTTGTATAGACGAAAGAAGTTTAATATAATTCGAATTTCCTTTTATTTTTTAAGTAGTTAATTATATAATACGAATACTGTTTACATAAATAAAAAGGAATTATTTAAATAACGTGGTGAAATTTGATCGAACAATATGCAAGGTCAGTTCAAAAGAGTAATAATTATTTCTTTTTGGTTAAATTATGCAGAAAGTTTAAAATTATAGTGCATAATAAATTAGCTCAATTAAAGAAACTTGTCGAGGCAGTGACAACAGTTCGTGGTTTTTATATTGACAGTAATTTTTTTTTCTCCATATGTTGCAGCATAGAGATAGCGAAAAGATTAAAGCTTAATATGGACAATTTCTCTATTTTGACTGGCAAATTTCAATTTTGAAGAAACTAATATGACATGGTTCTAGATAAATAAATAAGAACTTGTTTTACTTTTCGTCAATTTAAATCTTTTATTTATATAAAAATAATAAAATCGTTTCGTGCGAAGATGGCGCACGTAGAGGAGGTGAGGAAGAATAACAACATAATTCCAGAATTAAATTAAACAAAAATATTTATTTCATCAATATAAGCTTAAGTACTGGCCGTTCTTTTACTGTTTTTTTACTTACTTAATATGTACTATTTACAAACAAGACGCCAAAACGAATTGTCGTCCGTTAATTACATTACCTACATTTTTTTTATAACAAGTGGAAAATAAGCAAACGATTCTCTCGGGCGGTTCTCTCTTTTCGTTAAAAACACCGCACCTTTATATATATATATATATATTATATATATATATAGACGTGCCTCTCTCTCTATATATCGTAATTTGTGTTTACTGGCCTTTTGATTTACTAAGGATCACATGTGTATAAGTTTGCTTCGAACAAACTGTATTTCGATAAGAGTACATATATATATTTATAAAGAAATAGATCCTGTACATGCACATTAAATAATATAATAATAATAATTATAATAATAATAATATCAGTATAGTACATTTTATAATAACTCTATGACTGTTCGTTGCATCTGTCTCTCTTCGATAAAAAAAATGTATACGCCGACGTTGGATACTTACATATTTGGTCGCGCATATTTATATATATATATATATATATATATACGTATACACATATAAAATAATATTAAGTTTCGTTCGCTATTGGGAGAGGAATAACAATAAATTTATAAAACGGCTGTGTGTGTGTATGTCAGTTTTACATAGATAATCAACCTAACTACTATTGGAGGGAGGGGAGGGGGAATATGGTAAAGGTGGTGTGTTATTTATTTGCATGACATTAGTCTGTTGTGATAAAATGATTCGAAATAAGACAGCTTGCAGAGCACTTGAACACATTTGAACGGACTCATTCGCTCTTATTCGTAAAAAAAAACGTCTAGCCAAACAGGTTCGGTGAAAGGCATTTGGCTTCTTAGTACCCGACTGCTGACACTCTCTATACGTCCTGCATAATCGTAAGAACACCAACGTTTAAAATCGCTACGCGATCCCTTCAGTCGCGCTCCTCTGCCTGTTGACTGCCGGTGTGGAAAAATGATCACTCGTCGATGACAATAATTTCCGCTAACATTCCGCCGGTGGCTGGACAGTTGGTAAAAGGCCAGCCAGGCCGGAATCGATAATCCCTATAGTTCTATTTACATCCGCTGGGGTCAGCGAGCTAACGAGCGAGCCAGGAGCTAGAGCGAAACCTCCGCCGCTGGCCTCTTGACGTCGAGGCTCAGGTCGAGGGGATTGCTTTTGACAGTCGGTTCCTGGGCTGGGCTGCTGGAGCCGCTGCTGCTAGCTGCTGCCGAGCTCGCCTTGCTGGCGGCGCTGCTCTCGGCATCCTCCTGCTTGTCCTGCGCTTGCTGGGCTGACCTCTGGCCCGCCTTGGCCGAGCGTACGCTCAAATCGATTGGTTCCATCTGCTCAACGGCTAGGCCGCCCGGACTCGGGCTCGCAAGTAGCAGGTCGCCGCCCCTCAGCGAGTGGTGGGAGGTGGCCGGGGTGACGAGCTCCGCAGGTGGGTAGATCAGTCCATGGCCGTGGTGTGGCAGGTAATCCGCGGTGGTGAGGGTGACCGTGGCGTTGATCTTCCGCCTGTGGAAGTCGCTCGGAAGGTGGTGGTGGTGGTGGTGCATGTGGTGGTGGCGCTCGCTCGCCGAGGGCGAAGTCTCCTGCTTGAAGTAGCTGAAGGCCGAGTTGCTGCGGGAGTGCTCGTCGTGCTCGTCGGCACTGTCGACGGAGCTGGCGCCGCTGTCGCTCGGCGTGTCCGTCGTTCGCTTGTAGGGTAGAAAAGGTCGAAATACGGATAGAGAGCTCGAGGGCATGGCGGCATCTTTCTGTGCGGCAAAGTTTACCGAGAACATGTTGGAGGTGGATACAAGGTCCTTGTAGGCGAATGCCGAGGGAGGCGTCGTGCTGCTGTTACGGGGTGGCGTCGTGGAGGACTGCTGCTGGGCGACCCGGTCTTCCTCCTTCTGCCAGGCGAGGAGCTTCAGCTGGTTCAGTTGGGCGATGTCGTCGGGCCGGGGAGACTTGTCGCTGCGCTCCCGGCCCTTTTGCTTCATCATGGCAACGTGGATAAGGTGGGATTGGAGGGCGAGGTCTTCTTGACTGGGCGAGTTCTGGTCACGCCCGTCCTTACCACCGAAACCTAGACCGAGGGACTGTTGCGTCTGGGTCTGGAGTCCCGGCAGGAAGCTGGGTAGGAAGCCCGCAGGTCCGAAGTGGGAGGCGCTGAGGCCGCCGCCTGCACCCTGGTTGTTGTTGGACTGCTCCTGCAGGAGGCAATGGATTTTGAACCAGTTGGAACGCCGACCATAGCGAGAACCCGACTTGGACATGCCCACCATGAGGCACTTCCTGAGTCGGCAGGCTTTGCAGGCTGTGCGGTTCTTCTTGTTGATGACGCAGACGCCGCCGTTCTTGCATTCCGATATGCTTCCAAGATTGTTGTACGTTCGGCCGAAGAAGGACTGTAACAGAGAAGAAAGAGATCACGAGGTTAGATGGCACACACCAACACAAGTTTGCTTTATATCTATATATATACGTCTACTCTACGACGCTTTGCGACAGCGCCGTTGCCTCGAGCGAGCCGCAGTTTTTCATTTAAATGGGCTTGAGAACGAACGCCGCGCGTCTCAGTCGTGGAGCGGCATTGTTTTTTAAGTTAATAAATCCAAATGGTCTGAGAGATACGTATATAGTCTCGGCTGATTTGAAGGAAAAGCAGCGTCTTGCGCTCGGAATGTATAATGTCGAAAAGTGGCAAATAAATGATTCGAGAGATATATACGCGAGGATCGGTAATATCGACGTTGTGACGGGCATTACGAAACGGCGAAATTTCGAAAATCCACCGTATAAAAAAGGTCAAGAGTCAGAGGCGTTCGCGCGCGGGCGATAAAAGTTCGCCGCGGCGCATTTTATTGAAATATAAAAGAGAAACATCCTCAAAGCGCGTGCCCGTGCGCACATAAGTGGCCAATTAGCAAAAGTACCGGCTCATAAATCAGACTCGTCTTTCTCTCTCTCTCTCTCTCTCTCTTGGTCTACTCGAGTCTGCGCAGTTTGCGAGGAATATTATATAATTATCGTATATAAAAAAGACCGCATTATTGGTTTAGGCAGTGCTTTTTTCATTATACATATATTGCGGAATTACATGGGATGACGACAACGACGCTTGGACACACAATTCTATCTGATTTTTCCGCGGGATCGCGCATGTATATATGTAGCGGCGTGGATTAGAAAGGCACAGAGAACCGCGCGCGGCACGGATTGACGATCTCGCGCGATTGCCCTATGCGCGCACGCGCGGGGGTAATATATATACAAGTTGCACTACTCGTCGCGGTCGTCAAGTTCGAGAGCGATTTTCCCTACTATATATCGGCGCCTCTCCCCTTTTTTCTCGTTCCCTCACTCTCGCGAGCAAGTAAGCGATCGGAGTATAATAAGGCTAAGATCGTCGGCTTCATTGTACGCTAGAGGTGTGTTTTATTCTGCTGCAATATTCACCTTGCACTCTTGCACTAGTTGAAAGTGTAACCAATATAGTATATTATATACCGAACGGTTTAATATATATATATAACCAAAGGAGGGGAGAACTGAGATTAATTTTTCTGCAATTCTCTTTAATTTTCAACAATTACGTCGTCGTTGTTGGCTCATTCTCGTAATAGTGTCGTGAAAATAATGTAACAGCGCTCGCACTCGCAAGTGTATTTAAATTCTAGCCGACCCAAGTGAGAGAGAGAGAGATAGGGAACAATGACACTATTCTCAGCGTACAATGATAATATGACGGACTGCGCTCGCGCTCAGAGTGTCTAACGTAAGAGGTAATAAAGTGTCCGCGCCAGAAAAAGATTGTGCTGCTGCTGCTGCAGTTTCGAAAAGTGTACGCGCACGCTCACTCGCTACTACCAGCAACATCCTCCTTCCCTGTAGCGCATGTCCGCGCTTGTGAGTGTTGAAAAAGCATCTAAGTGGAGCTTTGGACCGAATGTGCAGCATCGGAACGAAAGGAAGCTGTTATATTGGCGCAAGGCGGTGGCGGTGGCGTTGCGCCTATTTCGCACACGAAGTAGGTGCGCGAGTGCGCATGGTGCAACCGACCTAGGTCATTGTTACTTCCGACAGGTGGTCTTTGGCAATTCTAGCAAAGCTATGGGTTGCTTGAACTCTCTCGCGCCGGCTTCAACACAAAGAATTCCGCGCGCTGTTTAACGCTGATGCAATGAAGGAAATGAGCGTAAGAGCAGGCGCGGGTGTCGAAACAACCCCCCCTTCGTGCCCCCCTAAGCACGAGGAGGCATGAATGATCTCTCGTGCAGTTGGCTATTTTGCACACGCCTCTTCTTCTTCTTCTTCTGCTTCTTCGTCGACCAAGGGGGATTGCAATCGGAGATTTCGGTTAGTGCTTTATCTCTCGAGGCTTTTGCAAACTCATATGCACGAGACGTAGATTCTTTCGAGTGTTTCTATATATACATACATGTATCTATATAGACGTGTGGTTGAATTAATGAAAGTGCAAAAAAGGCGTGGTAATTTGATTATTATAGTAGTGAGGGTGACGTTTCGCAAATACTATATATATATATATATATATATACACATACGTTTCGGAACGACAGCCAGTTAAAGAGCGCGAAGATTATTATAACAATCTCGTTGTTCCGCGCTATTTTTCCAAGTTTCGCGCAAAGTCGACGAGAGCGAGCAAGTGCAGTTGCGTAATCGGGTCGCGAGCGCGTGAGTTGAGCGAAGCGGAGCAACGCCACGCGCGGTCCCCCCTAATTTCCAGCGTTTCATTTTTCCGCGGCTCTCTCGCGTAATACGCTGCTGGTAATTGTACTCTACGTCGTGCTGTAAACAGGGGACGAAGAGAGACAGAAACAAGTGCATCATGCATCACGAGCGTTTCGGTAATCCGTGCATATCCTTTCATATATATTTATATATATATACACACACACACACACACAATATAACGGCATAGCGATTGTGTATTATATCGACTGGGATCACCGTCGCGGTGTTAATTTGACAAAACCGTACGCGCGAGATAAGACACATATATATAGGAGGTCGGCCGCGTGCGTTGTATATATAGTGTACCATTGATGGTTATCAAGCGCGACCGCGTGCATCGCTCATCTCTCACGGATTAGCGCTCTGTATATATACATATACACTACCGCGCGTGTTGTGACTAATGCAAGTGCATCAATCACCGGTACATTAGTTACATTAGTCGGCACTGCTCTTATATATATGTACCACGCGGGGTCCCTGAACGATTTTTCGAGCACGTCGATACATTAGTCACTACACGTGCTGCTGCGGCGTCCCGGAGTAGGACTCGATCGAATCGGACCGTGAGTAATTTTTGTCGGAATGCCAATGGCCCGCGTCCAGTCTGTCCTGTCTTCTTCTTCTTCTTCTTCTCCCCGCCTCTTTTATTTTTTCTCTTTTTTTTCGCTCTCCCTCTCATCTCCTCCTCCTCCTTCTCTTCTTCTTCTCATCGTGCGCGCGATTTCCCATGGATTTGTATCAATGCGAGCGCGCATATCAATCTTGTCTTTCGATCGCTGACGAGCGAGTGCCGATGTAAAAGTGGCGCGCGCGCGCGCACTCTCAAGGTCTTATATATATATAAGTCAGCACGAGTTACTATTCTATACACACGAGCTTCTTATATATACTGACGCGTCCAAGCAATTTTTTCGTTCCGACCTCTCTTTTTTTTTCTCTCTCACTCTTCATCGTCGGCCGTCGATACACACTTAACGCGTGTATAACTTAATAAAGCGAACAAGCAGGCTGATGCGCAGGGTGTGAGCAAAAAAAAAAGCCGGAAGAACTACGGCTGCTGTCGGTATATAATTGACGCGTGCGGCAGCTATACATATATATAACCTCATTGATAATCCTCTCCACAGCATTATAAGCACACCCGCAAAGCATAGCTCTCTCAGCGTTCACACGGAGCGGAGGGCAGTAGCGCTACTTGCGCGTTTAGCACCTCGTCGTTAACGCGTCGCAATTACCGGCCACCGCCACCGCCAGAGCGAATGAATCCCTCCGCTAGAGGAATTGCCATCGCGTTACCACGTTCTGATTACATTGTGCTGGCTTCCTAGCCGGCCAGCAATATACGTACGAGTAAAAAGCCGAGTGTCCGCTTGTACTCGGTGGGTGGGAGAGTAACAGCAGCAGCAGCAGCACTGATTGTCGTTTCTTCCTGCCGCTATTCTCGACAATCGTATATACGCTCGTCGTCGTCGTCGTCGTGCAATCATAAGTGCACAGTGGTGGTGGTGGTGGTGGTGTAGCGTTCCGCATATAGCGTGCACAGTATATATATATATACAAGTACTATACAGAAAGTCTCATCCTTGGACTGTATCTCTCGCTTGCGCGCGCGCACAGTCATATAGCTTGGCTCCTTTCTCTCCCATCCGCCCGCATGTTCTGTGTACGCTCGCTTGCTCCTCTCTCTCTCTCTCTCTCTCTCTCTCTCTTTCTCTCTCTATACACTGGCGCTCGCTCGGTCGGTCGCGCACCTCATCCGGAGCACCTGTAACGCGAGATAGGCCTTTCTCTGTCACGACGCGGCTAAGGCCCCGTCACGACTTTGCGAGCGAGCGAGCGAGCGGGTAAATATGATCTCGTTGCGCGCACAGAGCCCGCAAGAGCGTTTAGAGCCGGCTCTCTAAGTGATAGTAATCAGCCGCATTTTTCCGGGTTTTCATTTGACCTCGCGAGCGAGCGAAAAATCGGCAGCTGTGGTGCTCTCCCCACGCGCGACGTGCATTAATGGGAGCGCACGATATGCACGCTAGAGGCAAGCTTGCGTGTATGTATGTATGTATGGTGTATAGGTGCCGGCTCCAAATTCTTGTAGCTCGCGTGCACTTTCGAACTCGGTATTTTTCATCGGCCATCGCACGGACGCCTCTGGATTCTTTTCGCATTCCCTCGTGCGATCGCTGCCCGTTGTAAAGTCTATATATACACATTATACACACGTGCTCTCTCGCGAGCGCATTGTATGTGCTGTGTGTTATACTTTTCGTGCTTGTGTGTGTGTGTGTGTGTGTGTGTGTATACATACACGTTATAAATGGATGCGCCGTGGCTTTTCTCACGCTATATACGCGGCCGGTGCTCGCGTGCTCGTAATTTCTGGCCGCGGAGATACTTATCGCGAGTTTGTCAATTTTCGCGTCAAAAATGTTACGCCTCCGCGCTCCTTTTTTTCCTCTCTCTCTCACTCACTCTCATTCTGTATCTACATATATATACCGCGAGCGCGGGCAGCAGCTTTGTAATTGTTGTTCTACATGCGATTAATTGTCTGTCTCTGTATACCGTGTATACATATACATGCCTCACTCGGGTTACATAATTTTCCGTTCTACTACTTAACCTTATTGTTACATCGTTGCATTTTTACCGCGTAAATAGTAATAAGCAAAACCGTGACAAAATACGTTAAAATCCAGCAACAGCCAGCAATACTCTGCCTTGCGGAGACATTCATCATCGCTTTCTATATACCAAGTACGCGGAAAAGGCGCGGAAACATGAATGACCGGTACTCCTATATATACACACACACATATATATATATATACACACACACACACACACACACACATAAAGATGCATGAAGAAGCACATTCGTATACCGGAGGAAATTAGCGCTTCTCCCGCGCTGTCGTCGCGAGAGGCGCGTCTTCTCGCGCGCGTGCGAGTATAGGAGCGAGTTCGTGCTCCGGGTGAAAGTCGCGAGTTATCGGACCTCCGGTATCGGGTCGACTAGAGCCTGCGCGACTATTTGCTTCCGTGGATGGTAAGGTGCACGTATACGTACATACACAGATATACGTATATATGTATATACATATAGATGTATACGCCTGGAGGCGAGGAGAGGCGAGAAAGGTCGAGCGAGCGAGCGAACGAACGGAGAAGATAGCTCGAGCGTGAATTAGTTTCGGTCGTGAGAGCCTCGTATATGTATATGTATATGTATATATGTAGTATAGAGAGTAGGTGACAGTTTTCTCGAAGACGAGCTTGGGTATAGTGCGTAGTTCTTTACATATGGATTAATCAAGCGGTCATTGTGAGTTATTCCTCCATTCTTTCGATAAAATGGTCAAACGATATAGGAGAAACTTTCACCCGATATATGCGCATCCATACGAGGACACATAGGACTACGCGACGAGCAATTAAAAATGCATTATGACACTTTGCGCGCTCTTTTGATCAATCTCCGTGGATCTTGCAAACTTTATTGTTTATTTATTCGGCGCGGGGCCGATTTGAAAAATCGCGCTTTAATAGGTGAAAGCCGAGACGAGCACGGCTATAAAGATAGGCGAATACATTAGCAATTATGTTTTTGATTAAGAAACTCTGTGTGTGTATGTCTGCGGGGAAAAATGGCGTTTTCCCGCTAATTATTTTATATCGTCCCCCGAGTCATTGTGCAGCTAGGAATTTATGACGGCTTTTAGTTGTACCATTTGTCCGCGAGCGTGTGACCCCCGCAGGCCAGAAAAAGCTTTATATGCGTATTATATATATACAACACCTAGGTATAGGCATATATCGCGAGTACGACGACTATTGTTTTTATCCGTTTTTTCAAAGACGCGTGTGAGGTTGCGCAATGTCGCGTTCGAAAACGAAAAAAAAATATGTGTCCGTACACATACACACACACACACACACACACACACACACACACACACACACACACACATATATATATGTGTGTGTGTGAAAGTTTTGGTATATATGTATATACACATATGTGCTCGTCTTTGAACGCATATTTGGATGTTGCGAGATGAGCCCCGTTAATTATTGACGCGCTTGCGAAAGGCTTCGTCACCGAATTCGGTGTAATGGTCTCTTTCTCTCTCTCTTTCTCTCTCTCGTGTATTTTGAAAGGCCCCCCCGTGCCCGAAATATATGCATAATGAAGTAATGAGTTCGAGCATATATATGTGTGTGTGTGTGTGTTTGTGTATGTGATTTTTATATAGATCGCGAACAAACATACATGCTTTAAACATGTAAACGAAGAACGAATAAAAGTTGTAATTACATGTGGAGTTTAAGTAAAGACTTTATTACTCGGTGACAGGGGGTATAGAGTGCAATAAAAATTTATACTGTCAATTTAAATTCGCAAGATTTCGCAATTAAGCCTCGTAATGAGATAAAGACATCGACAATGCCCCCAATAAAAAGCGCCGATGGTAAAAACGGAATATATAGTACATATATACACATTCCTCTGTAAAATGCCAAAAAACGCGGGACAACACAACAACGTCAGCATTACGATATATCAATGATAATAACCGTGAGGTTCTCCTTCGCTCCCTGGTTATGGCATTGCGAAATCAGCGTCATTCATAAAAGCCAAAGTAAAAGTGCGATACGGTCGTCCGACAAGAGAGGAAGGGAGGGAGAAAAAAAATAATAGCGGCGGGAAAAGGAGAGGCGCACTGACAACACAGCTGCAGTAGCAGTAGCAGCAAAAAAAAAAATGACATGTTTAGAGAAATGATGTCGCGAGCCGCGCGCGCTGTGGCATAAAGAGCTTAGCAATTTGCTGGAAATGCAGATGCGTTGCACGAAACGCTGCGTGCGTTTCTGGAACGCCGCTGTGCTACCACCACTGAGCGCGCGTATACTGTAGTTGCATAATATCGATTGTTATGAAAAGTTCTCGCGATCGCCGCCGCCGTCGTTGCTGCTACTGCTACCACCGCTCGTATTATACGCGCGGCCAGGCCCGGCGTCTACTCTTGCGCTGCTTGCTACTACCTACTACTAACGTGTATGTATGTATATATACATACATGGAGACTTGAATCGCCGGTTGAATGTTAAGTGTGATTTGCAAACGCGATTTCGCGCGCGTACGCGTTGAGGCAACGCGGGCGTGAACTGGGCCAGCGCGTGTATATACATATATACACAGAGTAGTATAAGAGAGTAGGGCCGAGCGAGTGTAGAATACGATTCGACGACGACAGCGACGATGATGACGGTGACGACGACGACGAGCTCACTGTTCTGCTTTCGATTTCGTTCGCGAGGAGCCATCAATCTTCGCGTGCGCCTTGTGTTTTTTTCCCTCCCCCCCGAGACTGTGGTAAGAGGCAAGAGGGGATGGCACAATCGCTGACCGTGAGCCTGTCGTTGACCGGAGTTTCCAATTTGCCGATAGTATAAGCAAGCGCACGCGCGAGAGCTATATGCCAATTGTCTCTCGTTCGGTTACTTCATTTCGCTCCCCGATGTAAGTAGTTTGGATTGCTGTGCAGGGCCGATTTCGAATATTGTTTCAAGTATATATGTAGTGTGGTTTGTCCTCACATTTTCACATTATACTATATATGTAAAGTTTTTGGCGATTATTTTTTTATATACTTTTTTTTTTTTAATTGGTTTATAAAGAAATGATAACGTTCTTCTGATATGAAAATTGAAAGGTTGATTGATGTCGAAATTAAAAAAAAAAAAAAAAAAAATAATTACCGACAAGTACAATTATTTGCTCATAACGTTTGTATAATAGAAACATTCTCTTATCCGTTGAAATTTAAAATTTAATTTAAAACTAATAAAAAGCAAAGGAAAAGAATAAAAATCAGCTAATTATGCGGCAGGTTGCAAAAGCCGCAGAGGAAAAGAAAAGGAGAGGAAAAGGCCACCTTAATCTCGTTTCGTCGGACCTACAGAGGATGCACATTTAAGTATGTATGCCGGAAGTCGGCCACGCGCACGTTGTTGCGTCCCCCTTTTTTCCCTCTCTTTCTCTCTCACTCTCCATCGCGATTTCATTATACACCACGCACGCACGCACACACACACACATACTCGCGCTCTCTGGGTTAGGATCGTGGAAAAAATGCATAACCTTAGAGCTCGTGAGCGTGTATTATATGAATGGTGTAGACACAGTGAACACTTGCACTCTTTTCTTTTGTCTTCCGAGAGATTTTCCCTATGCGAATTTTTCCCCTACATCTTTAATCAGCTAATGACTTTTGAAATAGCGTGCTCAAGGCATTGAACGTTTAAAAAAAAAACGACGAGTAAGAGGAGTGGGAGAGGAAAAAGGAAAAATAACATTGTGCCGCTCGCTCGCTCGCGAAATCTTGATCCTAGAGCGGCAGTGTTGTTGCACAAATCCATTTTCACGTCATCATTGTTTTCTAGTCCACTTAATTGCCAAAGTCTATTGCACCGGCGCGACGGCCTTGAAACTCTCTCGCCTACCACGGGTATCTTGAAATCTAACCTAAAATTGGAAGCGCTCTTGCGCACACAGACAGAGAGAGAAAGAGAGAGAGAGAGAGAGAGAGAGAGAGACTAGTGGCGGCGGTAGCGGCAAAGTCGATCGTTAAAGTCACTCGTTACGCTCGGCAATTTTCCAGGCTAGATGCGCGCTCGGCGTGCTCGTTACGTAATCTACCTCCACCTCCCACCCTTTCGACTTATAGCACGCGCGCGTTCGCTCTGATTTTCGACCTTTCGCTCTCGAGCTCTCGCGCGCTCGTCAAATGGTAATAACGGAGCGGAAAAAAGCGAGAGCGCGTAAAGCGCGTGTCGTCACCGCTCGTTAATTTCCCTGCTGCGCGACGACCGCTTCGTCGTGTCTCCGCGATATACAAACACACAGAAGTGCGGTGCGGTGCCGCACTGGCCATTCATTCTTTATTCGAGGAAGTAATAGCAATAAATCGGCCGATTGTGGAAGCTTAGAGAATGAGAGAGAGAGAGAGATGCCGATATTCCTCCGCGCGGTCACGTTTCGCGGTGGCGAGCTGCTTCTTCTTCTTCTTCTTCGCCAACTTCAAGGAGGTCATCGAAACGTCCCGCTGATGAATCAACGGAAACTAACACTAGGCCTGGCAGCAGCAGCAGCAGCAGCAGTACACTCCGCGTGTATTCTCCCTCTCTCTCTCTCTCTCTCTCTTTCTCTATCTCTCTTCCTGCCTCCTTCAGAGACTCTCCCCCTCTTTAGTCAGCGTTTCTTTTCACAGAAATAACAACCTTCAGCGACGTTACGACAGAACAATGGGAGTAATAGTATCACATCACCATAGAGCCTCGTGGGCATGTTGAAAGTTGATGCATCAATGGTCGCGCGCACAAGCGCCGCGAGAGAGTTAATGCACAGGAACGATTATCATTACGTAAAACTCCTTTACCCGAATAGTAATTTTAATTCTATCTCTTTGCGTCTTTCTCGTTCTCCCTTTCCTATATACACACTCACACACACACACACACACACACACACACACACACACACACACACACACTTGCGCATAAAGTCGCAGCCAGGATTCCTGCGTTGGATTTATTGTACCTGCGGCTTGCTTAAATCTCCATCTCCTGCTCTTTCTCTCTCCTTCTCTGACTAGTTACTCTACATTTTAGCCGAGGAGAATTTATTTGCGTTTTGAAGTGTCCGTCAGGATTGAGACAAAGGCGACTCTCTTTCTCCCCATCGACTGGAACACTGAAACGATTTTACCCGTGCTGACAAACAACCGACCGGTTGAAAAATCCTCCGGCGCCTCGATTAATGACAAAGCCATGGGAGGAAGTAGAAACAAAAAAAAAGGAAGGTGCGCGCGAGCTCCGTGTGTGTTCTCGTAATCGCACGAATTTGTCTCCTCGCGTCGTCCGCCGACGGGCAAATTAATCGACACGCTCTGACTCCAATGTATCGCGTATTAATCAGGTACATTCAACAAAACTAAGGAAAAAAATCTCACGAAGAGGAAGTGCATCAGTGGTCGCCTGGAAAGTGAAATTGGCTGCGAGTAGAAGAAAAGCCAAAGATGACAGCCTAATTATTCCAGGCCCAGGCCATAAACCAACACAGCGACTTTTCTCGCGCGGGGAGTGTCCCCGTCCCCTTTTCTCTCTCTCCCTCTCTCTCTCTCTCTTTCTCTCTGTGCTCGGGCAAGCAAGAGAATGCAAACATTTACTTTATCCGTGCTCAATTGCACGATGCTCTCCTCTCTCTACGTCTCTGTTTCGAGCCGATAACAGAAAGCCTTGCAGTCGCGAGAGAGCGCAAGGTGCGAAGTGTCGTGAAATCTCGTCGTCGTCGGAGCATTGCTATGTAAATGAGCGAGCGCGTACGTGCAATTAGGCGTGAGCGCGCGTGGGCTATCCTTCCCTCCTCTCTCTCCTCTCTCTCTCTCTCTCTCTCTTGCCGGCAGCGACGAGAGCCGTCCTTTTGTCCGACGACTTGACACTCCCAGCAGCGGCTCGCAGGTGCCGTCGTCGTGTGTTTCTCCGACTACTTTGCGCGTCGCCTCGTTCTTTCTTCCGTTCCCTCTCTTTTACTTCTGCGTCTGATTCACGCTGCCACACGCAGTATATGTATAGGCGTTTGAGTGCACGTGTCTATAGTCATACGAGAAATTAACTACAAATTTACCGGTGTTTTTTTTTCCTCCGCGGGTGGAAAGCTCGCCTCTTTTAATGGACATTCCAAGTGCGATTCCGATAGTTTATATGTATATATACGTGAAGATTTGCTCAATGGGAATTATTGATTGCAGAGCCGCGTTGCTGTTGCTTTCTTCGCGTGTTCGAGGCGCAAATATGAAACGTATATGTTCGCGAAAACGTATTAGCATTTATATTTCGACGAGCGAGCTTATTTTATATATATATACACCCGTGAAAATCATGCGAAATTTGAAATTTATGGTTTGTAGGTAGAGGATTTTATTGGATTCCGGTATTTTTCTTTATCGACTGCAATATATGTATAAAAGCTGCTACAAGAATAATCATTGATAAGCTGAGAGTATAATAAACGGCCAAGAAATATTCAAAGAATTACGAAACAACGAGATCATAGGGGAAAAAACTGGAATACTCGATCCACTAACGTGGACAGCCACTAAACGCATATAATTTATCTCGTTTCCAGATCCGAACATACCTATAACTCCTCCAAAAGACATAAAAGTCACGGGGCTCCTGATAAATGCCGTCTGTGTTACAGTACCTGAGGAAAGTTCGGACGCGGCGGCGGCGACATGAATTTCCCTCATTAGAACGACAATGAGCGCAATATCAAATCGCCCTGAAACTGGTTTTCCCAAACGCTCGCGAGTTATATATATATATATATATACCTAGACGATTTGACTTTGGTCCCCGCAGGGTCTAAGTGCTCGTCGAGAGATATCGAGCCGCTATTTTTCAGTGGTCTAATAGCGCGGCATCCTCGGAATTTCCGGAGTTTGGGAGATTTCGACCGGCAGCTATACGACGACCCGAGCCTTTATACCTTTTTTTTCTTCTCTCCTTCTTCGCTGCGCGTCCATTTGTTTTGGTTTAACGCCTCTGAGCTTGACTTGTTTATTCGATCGCATTAACATGCGTGCGTTCTCGGAGAGCCTGTGGTTTCACGAGAGATTTCGAATTTTCTATTTATAGAGCATTAAATCATCGCGTTCTTTCGGAATCAGTTCAATGGCCAATATTTATAGGAATTTTTTCCGGCACTACTGATGCTCTGAATAATCTGATCTCCCCCTTTTTGACTAATGCCATTCGGAAAAAATTCCCTGGTTATGTGTGTGTGTGTGTGTGTGTGTGTGTGTGTGTGTGTGTGTGTGTGTGTGTGTATAACCGTGTCGTTGAAAAAAGTGAAGCAGTTAATTTAACATGAGGACTTAATACCATTACATCTCAATAAGATCAGATGTATATTAATTTAATAATTAAGCTCTGAATTAATACTCGATTAATATACTTTTAAACGTATATAATTCCGAAAATTTATTTCCAGAGCTCGGAGACACTTATTTTTCACACCAGACACAAGGTCGAATTGGATTATATAGCACAAATCCCCGTGTTTTTACCGGTTAAATAAATAACGAAGAAGACGAAACATTTATAGGGAAAAGATTATAGCAATTCGTATAATATGTATCGCGATCCGTATATTAGAGAATTAGCCGTTGTTTAAGTAGATTTAGCGTAGTTTTGGAGACATCCAAAAGAGCACAGCTACGTGTTGTATTGTTTTTATGCATACTCTCACGCACTGCTGCTGCTGTCGCGCTGTCAGACATATGAATATTTATTCTCTCTCCCGTGCGCGCGAACACACTGCAGCGAACGCAGACCACCCATCACACACACGCACACACACTTTGACTATATAGTCGGTCGTCCAAAACTTGACTTCTTTTTGCTCTTTCTCGCAGCTCTAGTGTATCGTGGCGAAGAGACAGCAGTTTTTCGCTTATCGCTGCCAACGATCGCTGTATCGTGTACAATGAGGGACAGACTTAAGTGAGCGGAGTAATTTCGTCGCTTTAAGGCGTCGCGCGCGACTGGGTGAAAGAAGGAGAGAGAGAGAGAGAGAGAGAGGGATATCAGAACGGAGCATCAAATTTCGCGCATGTATATCGAAGGATTACGATAATAAGACGCTGGGGTTTATGGGGTCCCGAATATAAGAGTCGCGAGTATGTGCGTCGACGAGCAGCTATACATATATACTTCCATTCTCTTCTGTGTTGGTCTTCTTCTTCTTCTTGTTCATTTTTTTTTATTTTTTGTGAAATTTGAGAGAAAAATGCCTAATTTAAGATCGTTAATATTCCGGGGATCTCGCAAGCTAATCAGACCGGCGTCAGACACCGAAATCGAATATCGCACATAAATTATACATATACATAGCTATGGTCTACAACTAGCACGCATGCGTGTATCATCATCATCATCATATACAACTTATATATACCTATATAGAACTTTCCATTCTGGAGAATCTTTGTTTATGCGAAGAGGCTGTTTTGATACAGTTATGTTTAGTCATTTCTATAAATCAACCGCACGATGCGTCACGATAAACGCTCCAGCATACTTTAAATTACGATACACGAGCCTTGTTGTTTTCAGATTCCCCGTAAAATTACATTATATGTGGCTCTGCGTGTGTGCGTGTATGTGCTTTATCCGGCTCGCAGGTCGGAATGCGATAAGTCGGCGTAATACGATTTTAAACTTTTATTAAACGCATTAAATTAACCGAGAGAGAGAGAGAGAGAAGGAGAGGTATAACAGTAAAGAGGCGAGAGGATATATAACATTATGCGCGCGCCAGGCTGGAATAACAATCAATCGGTGCGCGCGGCCCCACGGCTGAGATATTCGGCGTCTGCTTAACGTTTGCGGTAGTAGCCTTAATGTTTAATGAAGTGCTTAAATCGAGATTTGCATTGAAAAGCATTGTAGAGCGCGAATGACGGTACGACCGAATTAAAAAAAACTCACCTCGCCGATGAATCTCGCCCTTAATTGCGACGTAAACGCCGTGGCGCTCAATTTTATTATACGCTGCGCGAATGTATACGTGTGTGTGTGTGTGTGTATATATATATATATATATATACAGATGCGATAATAAAAAAAGAGAGAGAGAGAGAACTTTCCAGGGCAATCGTCGAACGGCATAATTAAAAGACCTGTCGCGCTGCTACCTCGGAGAGTACACATACACACAGAGAGTCGCCGTGGAAGAGGGAGAGAGAGAGAGCCATCAATCGTCTCGATTGCTCTCGAGTCCCTCGGCTGCTCTGCGCTGTTGCTGCTGCTGTTGCTCTCTTGCGAAGTGCAGAAGCGCTCTCGCGTGCTCCTTCGCATTCCGCTCGCGCGAATAAATTTTTTTCGCCGCTCGTCCGTAGCCATTGTCCCGCTTCTCTCTCTCTTTTCTCTCCTCTCTCTCTCTCTCTCTCTGGCGTATTTCGGCATGAATGAGGCCGCGGCGCTTATGAATCACGCTGACGCGCGCCCGGCTTCTGAGCGCCCACGGACGAAAATTGAATCGTGATGATACATAAATTTGCCCCACCTCATGTGCTCCTGCTGCTCTTCCTTCCTTGCATAATGCCAGCGAAAGAAGACGACGGCGACGCACACTTACATACTGAGTCACGAAAAAGAAAAAAAAAACAATGCGAGCACGCGGGAAATTTGCATCATATAAGGATCGCGTTCACGTTCGTTGGGCCGAGGTAGCGTATCGATCACCGACGTGTAAGCTGCTGTTGTTGATGCTCCTCATGCAAGGTAAGACTTGGTGAGTGAGTTGAAGAAGAAAAAAAAGAGCGAACTGGTAAGATACGCACGTTGACTTCCTTGGAATACGCTTATCGCGTCGCGAATTCTCTTATCGCCGAGGTCGAGATTGAATTGTTTCCGCGGAAAATACGTGTAGCTTTTCGAGATTAGCGAGTAACAGCAGCAACTATATGTATCCGTGGTGGTATTCTTTTGGCTGCTCGACGCGCGAAGCTTACAATGTCGCGGAAAAACAAAAAGGGAAAAACAATGTCGGAGAATTTATTGCGCTCTTAAAAACGACCGAGGGTGTCGTAAAATAGCGAGAGAGAGAGAGAGAGAGAGAGCAAGAGCAAGAGAAAAAGACACAGCGAGGATGAAAAAAAAGCACACATATGCGCGAGCGAGCAGCCATCGTTCTTCTACATATCGCTGCGCTGAACACAAAAGTCGTGCGGGGGGAACAAAAAAATCACTTATACGGGGCACATTCCCGCGTTATCTCGCACTTTTTGTATAGCCGCGCGCAGCGCCAAATAGTCCGAATTCATTCTCTCTTATTCACTCTCTGTAGCTGTTTTGCCTGGCGGGGGCGCAGAAAAGAGAGCGATAAAAGAGGAAGCGGAGCACTAAGGTATAGTGTGGTGTGTGTGTATATATATACACGTGGAGGTAGTGTCACGCGCAGAGAATCCACGCCAGTTATTAGTATGCTAATCAAGATCCCATTCCTTTAAGTCCCGAATGTTTTCGATTCCCTCGAGTCACTCCGCTTCGAGAAGAGAGAGGAAAGGAAGGCAAGATTCTCCAGAGTATCCAGGGTGAGGATTGTGAAAAGTCCCGGAGACACGAGGTTGTATATATACTCGGAATTCCGTAGCGGCGAGAACGAAATTTGTCCTTCTTGGAGCTCCGCGAGCGAGCGCTATTTTAATTGACGGGATTCGCGCCGCCGCCGCCGCTCAATTGACTACTCGCGTGCGGCTGCTGCGCATGGGATGACTCTTTTCTCGCTCGTTGCTGCCTGCCCGAGTTCGCTGTAAGTTGCGGAGAGCGCATTTCACCTGAATACCGGAGGCGTGCTTTACTCGCTGCTCAGGTTAATTATCTAAACGTCGAAAGAAGCCCCCTGTTTTCTAGATGCTCGAGAAAATAAAAAAAATAAGAGAAATGATGAGAGCATTCTTGTCGATTGAAAAAAATGTCATATAGGCTACATCTTTCTTTTTTTCCAATTGATATACATCGTGTAAAAAGTCGCTTTAGCTAAATTACAAGCACCTCTTGACATCTCTCACAACACACCGTGCAGCACCGCCTAATCTAAATTGTAATGGAGTAGAAACATTTCCTCCTCAATATCGCTCAGCCAGCAGCGAGCATCAAGTCATCCCGAAAGGTATTATGCAAATGACCGAGGCGAATTATTAATGCCTCCGGGAGGGATTCTCGCAATCGGCGTATTTTCCCAAAAAATGACAAAACACACACAGATTGTTGTATCTTCGAACAAAACACATGCATACACAGACACAGAGCCGCAAAAGATCGAGCGCGACTCGGTCGCAATCTGGCCTCGGGCGGCAAATCGCTCGAAATTCGTGATGGTCTTTCTCTCTCTCTCTCTCTCTCTCTCTCTCGGCGCTTCTGCCGCGCACTCTTTGGCGTGACGCAACTCGCGCGCACACACAACCTGCCGGCGTGTATCGAATGCGAGATATCCACCGAGTGTGTATATATATATGTATATGTATATATAAAGAAGCGCGATGTCGCTTCTCTCGTCCTCGCTCTCTACGCGTATTAATCGACGGTGGCCCAATGGTAGCGAAAAAAAATACGCGCACGTGTGTGTGTATACATATATATATA
>JAYJLV010000046.1:19990767-20005538 GCA_036873485.1 Torymus texanus
AAAGCGTGTGTCGCAAGCGCACGCGCGCACCGATCGCGTATACACGTGTGCACACGCATACATACATTACACATATATAGGTACGCGAGTTGAGAGAGAGAGAGAGAGAACGAGGGAAAAGCTAAAGTTACAGATTTAGATGAGCGAGAGATAGAGCGTCCGCCATTAACTGTCCGCTCGCTGGAATTTATGCTTTTGAGAGAGAAGGAGGAAGATTCTCTCCCGATCGCTACTCTTCTTTTCCCCTACTTTCCGTATGCGACACGGCACGGAGAAGGTATATGTGTGTGAGTGTGTGTGCGCGAGAGAGCAGGGGGCTGGGAATCGGTCCTTTATTACGCCGAGGTCGCGGCTAAACTCTCCCGTCACGACGCCGCTCTCGATTCGGAACGTATATAGCCGCACACACATACATATACGTGCAGCAGTGCGCGCCCGTATCGAAGGCACTTTACGATCGCGTACCGCGTATACTTGTCACCGTACGGCCGGGATGCGCGCCTGCCTGCGACGTTCAATTTCGGATTTTTTATATACGCGTCGTATTTCATTGAAAATTCTTGCGAAATATGGCCTCTATATAGTAGCTCCCCATACCAAGCGACATATTTACGTATAACCATTTAATTACAGCTAATTATAAATACTTATATCTATATATATATATATGGAGCTTCATTACCAAGTAGAAACATTCGTCGTGTGTGTGTGTGTGTGTGTGTGTGTGTGTGTGTGTGTGTGTGTGTGTGTGTATATATATATATCTCAAGCTGCCGTAGAGAGGTCACCATACGAGCATTGCAAGTGTATATATATACACACACATGCCGTATTAGGAAAATTTCGAGCGCGCTCTCCTCCGAGAGCGTATGCAGATGCGCGCACGGCAGTCGGAGGGAAGAAGTCACACATAAAATTTCGCGATCGACCTCGCGCAGAGAGCAAGCACACTGCACTGTGCTGCCGAGTATATAGGCTCCTCTCGAACGTTACATACGTATACAGAGAGAGAGAGAGAGAGAGAGCGCACGAGAGAGAGCGCACGAGAGAGAGCGCACGAGAGAGAGAGAGAGAAAGATTTATCCCGGCGTGCACGCGCGCGTTATCTAGCCGAGCGCGCGCGTCCACGCAGAGAGAAAACCGTGGGTCCCATACTGGCGCTCGCTCGCGCTAGGTAAACTATTGCTCGTTGTTAGCCTAATGAGATCCAATCGGACGGGTCACTTAGTATGCGGTACCGATATTCCTCTCTACGCGGCGGCGGCGCATTAGCCTGCACGCGCGCGCGAGCGAGAGAGGACGACGGCGCCTTGACGTCCGCGAGAGCGGGTCGAGAGCAAGGGTCAACACCCTTGCCGACTACAGCCTGTTAACAAGACTCTCTCTCTCTCTCTCTCTCTCTTGCAGACCGTGCACACGGTTCTCTTTCTGTCTGTCTCTCTCTAGGCTTCGATTATGGGAGAGAGAGAGAGAGAAGCGCACGCACGCGCCAATTTGCTCTCTCGCTCTCTTCCTCAGCGCACGGTTGACGCGTTTACCGCTGTGGGATCCTTTGGGAACGCATGTGCACGCGAACGGATGATGTATCGAGATTGCGAATGTGTCATAACACCTCGGCACCGTCGCGTGGTCGTCGAGCGCAATTACGTCGTTAGCCTTTCGAGCTTCTTTTTCGCGTGTTTGCTGCTGTTGCTGCTGTTGCTCCGTAGCGGCAGCTGTTTTTTTATCACACAGTACAGAGTCTTTGACTCTGTTGCTGCTGACGAGAGGCCGTAGAGATGAGCTGAATTTATAAATTATTTATGCCCGATTTTTGCGAGCACACGTGCCACGGTCCCCGTACGTGTATGCGAAACTCGAATGTGTGTATATATATATATATATAGATACCAGCGGGTGTCAATGTGCGTACATTTCGGTTGCGAGATTAATCGACGGCTCGTTTAAACAAATAAATTTGACTCGTGTAAGATAATATCTACGTGGACGAACACGGTGATGATTTATACTCACCTAACGAAAGGTCGCGCGATATACGATAGATTAGGCGTTCCTAAACGGCTGAAATTAATTTTCATAAATTAAGCGCTCGCGTGCGAATTGACATATCGCGGTGACAAAAAAAAAGGAAGAGAAATAAGAAAAAGAGGCAGCTATGAGAGCTGGTTGAAAAAGGACGTGGCAACGTGCGAACGCTATGCGAACGAAATCCAATTATCGCGATAAATATTCCACGAGAGCGCCACTCGAGAGATCTATTCATCCCATCTCGCGGCCATTAGCGCGCGCGAGCGAACGCAAGGCAGCGCGGCAGTTCACGACGAGAGAAAGAGAAGTAGTAGTAGTAGTAGTAGTAGTAGAGAGAAAGAGAGACACAACTCGACTCTCGGCACTCTCTCGGCACTTGACACGTAAAATCGCAATATTCGCATTATAATGGTAACTGTAAACTCGGGAGCCGCCGCAGTGGCGGCGACGGGGCCCTCCTTTACGAGATGCGGTAAGCACCGCAGCTCCCACCCTCGAAGTCACCGCAACAACGACGACGACGACGACAATGCCGCTGCTGTTGCTGCTGTTGCTCTCGCTTCCGCGGGAGAAAAATCCGGATTGCAGAGTGCACTCGCGCTTTTCCGCGCGCGCGAGATTGCCTCCACCTCCTCCTACCGTTGCGGTGTGCGTATATACCGTCGTTGTCGTTTTTTCATAGCATAGATTTTTCTGTTCCTCCTCTCTCTTGTCATTTTTAAACTACCTTTTTGCCATACGACGATGACGACTCTTTGATTCGTTCTTGAGCGACATTACATGACCGCGAGATATATGTATATATATACGTATATGTGCTTGCATCGTAAAACGTCGCGCTATCCGACGGTTTTTAATAGCTTTCGAATTCGTAATTGATGATTCAATTATTTGCCACTTTTCTTTCGCCTCCCGCGGCACGAGCGCCTCTTGCGTGTGAGCTTTTTCCACGAGACTGGTTTAATCAGCGTTTACGCGCGCGACGAATTAATTGAGGTAAATAATGCGTCGAGGCGTAAATTCAATTAAACTAGCCTCGCTCTTGCACGCACGCGTCTGTATATATATAATAAAGCGCGTTTATGATACGCAGTAAGTATAGACAATAAAAGAAGAAAAGAAAAAAGAAGTTTTAGTTTACCTTGCACCCTTCGCACGTAAACGCACCGAAGTGAAAACCAGCCGCTGGTTCGCCGCAGACTTTGCACTGTTGATTCATCTGGAACAAAAAGAAGGGAAAATTAGGGAATGATAATAACAATAATAATGATAATTCATGTTGAAAACATCGTGACTACCTATATAGATAGAAATAAAAGAGTCAAGTGCCTGCGCCCTCTTTGCAAAACGTATATCTCGCAGAGCAGATTAGCAACCCTGGTGAAAAAAGGAATACGATAGGTATATATATACAAGACTATAGCGGAGGACGAGGAGGGCAGCGTATTTCTGTCAGAGCGGATTGTCCCGGGTAAAAAATCGTCCGATTATACCAAATAAAGTATAGTTGTGCACTAAAAAAGGCATCATAATAACGCGCTGGGTGGCTCGCGCCTGCTGTGGTGGTGCAGAAGGAGGAGAGACCACGAGAGAGCTGCGCTGCCGTCCGGGGCTTTTATAGCCTCTCTCGCGAGTTGTTGCCGCGCGTTGCGACTGATGGGAAAAGAGTGGGCCTATTCAGCGTCTCGCGATGCATCGCATACACACATACATACACGTATACGTTCTCGGTCACTTTTCAAACACTCATACATATCTCTCTCTCCTTCTCTCATTTCTCTCTCTCTCTCGTTTCTCTCGCCTTTGCCTCTTTAAACATATGCTTTTCTCCGTTCTTTGCAACGTCCTACCTGTGTATAGCGCACGTGCTCTATAAAAATTCTGGAATTCGTATCGGATTATTTTCGACTTGTCGATATATAGATGCGCTGCTTTTATGGTCCCAAAAGTGAAACTGTAACCATGCGTGTATCAGCTGTGTTTTTGCGAGTTGGCGCGTATATAGAGGAGAAAATCGTCGAATAATTTTTCGTAGCGCGCGAACGATCGTCACCCTTAATGGAGTGAAACTGCATCGATCTCGAATAACAAAGTGTGTCTCACTTGATGTTGTCGTTTTCCGCGAATCGATTTCTTTTCATTTTTTTCCCCCTACGCGAGCCGATTCGAATTGTCGCACATTTTAGCGCAGGGAATGATGCGGAGAGAGGGAGAAGAAGTCAGAGAAGGATGAGGAAGAAGGAAAAAGAAGAAGAAGAAGAAGAAGAAGTAGCGCCGCGCGCGCGCGAGAGATGATAGACGCGTCGGGAGCAAAAAGCCTCTCTTATTCTCGCGGCGCGCAAAATAATCTTCCGTCATTTGCCGCGTGTCTCTTTCTTCTTCTCTCTCTCTCTCTCCTCCGTGTGCGCTGCTCTCTCTCTCTCTCTCTGGCGGCTGCATGTGTAGCAGTCGCCGCGTACTTATGCTCCCGCTCTTCTTCTCCCCCTCGTTCGGTATAATTCCCGGTCCCTTATCTCCTCTTCTCTCTCTCTCTCTTTCTCTTGCTGTTCTCTTTTTGCACAGGTCCCTCTCTCGACGTATTGCAGTCGGCTGCCGTGCGCGCTTGTCTTCTCTCCGCACAAGTATATATACATATACACAAACGCTCGCGCGCGTGCATTTAAAAGGTCGCCTTTATCCGTACGATATCTATGTAGATTAAGCACAGCGGCCGTCTCATAACAGTGTGCAGCAGGTGCCTAATAAGGCCTTTTAACCGAGCTCGCACGGGCAGATTTGCATTAGCGGAAAGTCCCACTCTACATGCGCTGTACATTCTCGTATATAGAGCTGCTGCTGCTGCTGCTGTTGCCTACGATTCTGACATAATCCTGCCGGTCGCCGCGCGGAAAACACATGTGCCCCCCGGAAATTATAACGCATTCGTTTTGTCATCGCGGAAGCGTTTTTGCGCGCTCGAGCGATGCGGCAAAGGAAGCGAGCGAACGGCAGAGGATGTCAGAGTGTGCGCGCGCGCGAGAGAGCTCGATTATTCGAGAGAGAGAGAGAGAGAGACTCGGGGGCCTTTCTAGAAATCGCGTGTAGAGGAGAGAATGCCGAAGACGACAACGACGACGACGTTGGATCGATCGAATCACTTTGATGGATGGCGGCAGGCTATAGTGTGTAAGATCGCCGCGTCGTGGAGTTTGTGCTGTTTTATTTATCGACTTTTTACCTCCCCGAACAGGTGCCTATTTGAATTATAGAACACGGCGCCGCGTCGTAGAACCGGATACATATATACACACATATAGATATACGTACGCATATACGTGTATATATACACGGAGGATTTATTAATTGAGCTAGTTGCACACGCGTGTGTGTATTTTGTAAGTCGACGAATGCTCGTGTGTCGCAATGTATATAGTCGAGCGAGCAGCCATCATTTGTCCGACGTCGTCAAAATTCCCGGCATACCGCGGGTGGTTTCTAAATTCTAGGCAAAGCCACTCTTTTCCCGGGAGCGCCAGGGTACACCATCAACGGCACGTTATGACGCACGAGCGAGGTACCAATTAAAACTAGCGCTTGTAACTGCGAGCATGCGGCGAACTGCAGTTTTCGATTCATAACCGCGATTTAATATATCTCCGTATGAGCGTGAGATAATCGCGCCGAAAAGACGAACGATTGCACACACACACGTGTCTAGATCTAATTGCATGCTCTTTCTCTTTCTCTCTCTCTCTCTCTCTTCTCCTGACATCGACGTTTATGTTTTCATCGCGCCGAATGTTTTCTCTCCCCGTGATGCTGCACACGTGTGTGTACGCGCGCATCAATCGCGGTAGCCGAGCTTTTTGCGACGAGCCGCTCTCGCGGGTATTTTAACGAGAATTCAGAGCGCGGGTAATTAGAGCTACTGCTCCAGTCGCTGCCGCCGCTGCCTCCGTTACAGGAGGGATGCTGCAGCAGGAGTAGCAGCAACAGCAGCAGCAGCACCTCGGTCATTTGTACTTAATTACGTTATGTCGACCTCCGGCAGAGAACAGCAGCAGCAGCAGCAACAGCAACACAAAGCTGCTCCCGTTCGCTCGTTAGGCCGCTGCCGCTTTCCGGAGGCTCTCTTTCTCGCTCTCGCTCTCTCTCTCTTTTCGTCTTATTGCATCCCTGTGCCCGAGAGGAGAATAATCGTTCGACACTTAATAATTATTTTTCCTCGATAGCCACAGTGATTTGTCCGCTCTCGCGTCGTGTACTACTACTGGCATGCCACAGTGCATATGTGTGTGTGAGAGGAGAGATATAGAGAGTTCGAATTATCGCCGTAATAAGGCGTCAGAGTATCTCGCTGGATGAAAAATTTCTCCGTCTAATAACTTTATTATATTACGCGGCGCGTTTACGAGACGAGTCCTTTCAGTGGGTATAGGCGAGTCAAATCATCATTACGGCGTGCGTGCGTATATGAGCGCTGATGCAATTTTTACTAGACTTATTTATTCTCTCTCTCTCTCTCTCTCGTGTATAATACTGCGTGATGCGGAGCTGCTGCATACATATAGCGACGTCTTCTTTTCACGAATTCTTGACGCTCGAGCTTTTGTGCGCGATAGGTGATGGATTATTTTTTCACTCATATGGTATACGAGGATGGACTCTTGGACTGATCGGAGAAAGGTTTATATGTGCGAGTGCGTATATAGAGATAAATGACTGCAAGATTGGCAATCGTGATGAATCCGGCCTTATTAATGCCTAAAAGAGACGCATCCTCTTGAGCAAATAAATTGTCATCAAATGGTAGAGAGCATTAGGATGAACCGTTTTCCTCGCGATATACAGACATATATATATATATATCAGATTATACATGGACGCTGCTACGCGTCATTACCACGAAATTTGAATAAAAAAGCGATATAAGAGCTCGCCGTGACCTTTTTCCGCTGGCTCTCCTTTTTCCTGGATCTTCAATTAAAATATACTCGCGCGTGCGGTCAAATACATAAATCATCCTCGCGCGCGATCGTAAAAATGTTAGAGAAAAGACAGGCGGGAAGACGAAAAAGAAGAAGAAGAAGAAGACGCAGAAGAAGATAAAGAGAAGTCGAAATAAAGAAGAAATCCAAGCGAAAACGATTCCGAATCCGCTCAACATATGCCGTGCGTGGGTTATGTATATCATTTCCGTCCGAGCGAGTTAATCGGCTGATATTTTCGCCGGCCGCGCGTTCGCATCCTTAATTAAAGACATAAAGAAGAGCGGCCGAGAGATCGTCGAAATGGCATTAGAATTTCGGGAAAGAAAGCGCTTTTTCGCTTCGCGGTATAGATTTGGTTTACTTCCATTTGCGATTATAATTAAGCTGAGGTTATATATATGTATATACAGGGTCTAGGAACCAAGGCGCGTTCTTTCGATCCTATCGGCGCGCCCGTCGTTTTGCCAAACTTTATGATTCGACTTTTATCGCATGTACCGCGCGGACATTAGTAACGGCTTAATACCTCCATTAATATACTCACGGATATCCCTTGGCTCTCGCTCGACTAAAAAGGTGAAAACGGGTCTAATGGCTATACTCTACAGATGTAGATTTCAACGTTTATAGAATCGAAAAACTCCTTCAATATATTATACATTCGAAATCTTTAGAAACTATATGGAATTCGTGTATACATATATTTAAAAAAAAAAAGAGAGCAATAAATTACAAGCGTTATAGCGTCGATTTGAGAAATACGCGTGGGCGCATGAAATCGGAAAACAACGATATAATACAGGCCGATTCCGCCGAAAATTTTCATGGCGTGGAATACCAGGTCAAGGGGGCCTGCCCCCTCTTTCCTACTCAGCACTTCTACTTAAGACGTCGACTGCACGTGCGCGCGCGCGAGCTCGGAGCAAAACGACTTGGCCTCTCCTTTTTATTTACTTTGTGTGCTCTCTTGTGAGCGCGCGCGCGCGCTGAATCAGTATCATCCCGTTCGATTTCAAGGACGAGATGAAATCGGAGCGGAGTGTATCAAAGAGCACATACACACATACGTGAAAGAGAGAGAGAGAGAGAGAGAGAGAGAATCCGCTCTCGATATATATTCATCCACGACGGCACAATCTCCTCATTTGCATATAAGCAATTGCATTCCAGTTTTTACAGAAACGGAATTTATAAGACAAAGCGCATGTGGAATGCTTCTTTCTCTCTCTCTTTCGCTCTCTCTCTCTATCTCTTTGCTCTCTTCGTTCTAAGGAGCAGAGGAAGAAGAAGAAGAACGTATATACATACGTGTATACGCGATTAAGTAGATGTTGGCTCTTGGCGCGCATATTGAGACGGATGCGCGATGTGCTCGCGTGCAGCATCGCGCGTAAATTATAAAGCGCGACGTCGGCGGCGGCGAGCGCTCGAATTATAGTAGCGCGGGTGTTACGAGCTCCTCGATTCCAAGGACGCGACGGCGACGACGGAAAAAACGATCGCGTATATATATCTGTGTGTGTGTGTATATACGTTGTATAGAGTGACGCGCGAGCGCCGAGGATGCGCGCGTAAGGAATCTTAAGTGCGGCAGGGTGGGGAGTAGAAGTATACACATATACATGCATATATACATATATACAAACGAGGTTTTCCGATGTGGAAAAAGCACTGTCTCTTATTCGTGATATCCGCGATTATATTTGCCAGAGAGAGAGAGAGAGAGAGAGAGAGAGAGAGAGAGAGAGAGAGGGAGAAGACGAGCGAACGAGTGATGCTTATATATACATTGTAGGTCTTGAGAGCGTGTAATGAGCTTATTAAGGATCTGCAGGACTCGGAGAGACGCAGCGACGACGAGTCGTGGTATATAATCGAAAAAAAAATGTATATGGGAAACGATCGGGTGAGGAGCCGTGCAGAGCTCGAAGAGACGAGATGGTATCGCGATGCATATAAGTGTATTTTTAGGAATTCGAGCGAGCATATCTACATATATTTATATACACACAAAGACACACTCGTGGCTTTTCGGAATCCCATCGATTCAACTCGCGTAATTTATGGCTCGGATTCTTAATTGCAGCGCAGCTATACATAAGTAAGTGTTCCACTCCGTTAAAACCTAGCGTCCAACTACTTAACATCGAGAGTGTGTGTATATATGTGTGTGTGTGTGGCTACGTTAGTCATTGCGTAAGTATTTTTTGTTACCGATTCGATTGTTCAAATATTTCTCCAGTATAATAAGTGTGTTATACTATACGAGAGGCGGTCGCTTGGAAAATTGAAAAGTTCGTATGCAGAAATATATATATATATATATGTAACGTTTACACTACTCTGAATCATCAGTAATGTTTACTCAGTTACTAGAAAAATATACTGGAGATCTCTATACCTGCGTGGCACGCGCGACATGCGTGTATCTGTGTGTGTGGTGTGTCCCACGGTACGAACGCGATAATTCGAAATTCGACAGGTAAATTACTTATGCAATGCACGGGACTTTGACTCTTCTTTTTTTTTCTCACAGATGAGTTCTCTTCTCGCGGATGTTTGCTCTAGTCATTTTCGAGCAATTGAACTTTTTTTTCTGTTTCTTTTTTTTTGTAAAGACGGCTATGTGAAATTGGCCTGACACGCGGATTCCAGGTAGCGGTGTATATAACAGCTACGCGCGTCTATCTATGTGTGTGTGTGTGTCTTTTTGTCTGTGACAAAACTCGGGGAGATCTTTTTTGGAAACGCATTTTACATTCAAATCGCGACGATGTCTGACTTGTGCCAGACTTTAGGCAAATTTGAAGAAGTAATAAAAACAGCCGGTTAGTATAATATTGGAGTCAGTAATATAAAGTCGACTTAATCTCGTTGCAAATAAATGTCTAATTTAAATAACCACAAAGGTATATACATTTTTAAGGACGGTAATAATGAATTTTCGTATCGTCAGCTATTTTCGATATATACATATATCTATTTGTCGCAATCGAGGACTGTAAGAGGGGGGAAAAACAATAAAACTATATATAAGCACGCGGTCAATCGTTACTGTCAAAATCATCGTAAACCCCAAAACAGTAGAACCGCGCACTATAAATTACACGTGGAGCTCGAAGTATATAGTCGGATTACTCGCGCGAACCGGACCGATCAGTGCGCCGGCACATCCCTAATGGGCGTTGGGAGGTAGAGCGCAGAAAAAAAGAAAATAAACAGAAATGCCGCAACAGCTGGACACCGGACCTTTCTTTCTCTCTCTCGTCCCGCATGCAGATCGCTCTCGTCGGATCGTCGTCGCAATAATATCGAGAGAGATCCGCTACAGTTGGCCCGGCGGGTGGTATTCACGCTCACTCGCGATGCGTTTTTAACGATCGGTAAGATGAATGACGGCATCGTGTGTGTATATATATATACACATACACACACGCATGCTGCGCGGATCTCATCCTCGGCTCTGAAAAATGACGACTCCGTTTCCCAGGCGCGGCTGCTGCTCTCGTTCTCTCGCGTACGGCGGGCCTCCCCCGGCTAATGTTTTCACGAGGCGACTTCTCGTCCTCGTCGTCGTCGTAGTCGTCCACAATGCGCACCACGGGAGCCAAGAAACAATTAATAACCTTCGCGGGATCATTTATCGCGACAGTTTAACCCGCGGAGGGTTGCGAGCACGTATATACCTGCGAGCGCTCGTGCAGGAGAGAAGAAACGGAGCAACGAGAGAAAGAGAGAGAGAGAGAGAGAGAGAGAGAGATGCGTGAGCGCTCGATTATTTTATTCGCTCGTCGCCGGGGCACTCGAGCCGTGACCGATCCGATTTTTAACGGGATGACGCGGCAGACGAGAGAGTAGATTCCGCGTCGTTCGCTCTCTTCCTTCTCTCGCTTTATATGTACGCCGTCTCTCTCTCTTTCTCTCTTGCTCCCTCTCTAAGTCGCACTCGCTCAGGCACACACACACACACATACACATATGAGAGCGAGCGTTTAATGTCTTTTTTTCGACGGCTCTCTCTCTCTCTCTCGTGCTCGTGCGCGACGCCGTTTACGACTTGACGCTTAAGTGGAGCGCGTCGGCGAAGTGCAATATGCGAGTGAGCGCGCGCGCTCTTCACCTGTGTGTGCGACCGTGCGAGCGCGTGTGAAAGAACGTGGGTGATTCGGCTTTTTACCTCTGCGCTCTTGCCGAGGGTTAAAGGCTTCGAGAGTCATTGCTTCTCTCTCTCTTGCTTGCTCTTTCTCCTTCTCTTTTGCCTTTTTGCTCTGTGCCTTGGCTCTCTCTCTCTCTCTCTCTCTCTCTCTCTCTCTCCTTTTTCTCTATTTCTTGACACGTTCTTATAAGTGTAGCGCTCGCTCAGCTGTATATATAGAGGTGTCCATGTATATGTGCTCGTGTGGCTGCGCCAATTTCATTCTTCTATTGTTATAGATCTTTCGACTTTCCTACCTCTATGTTATCAAAGTCTTTTGTTCGGGGTTTCCTTTGAATTTACTTTTTGATGGAAAAATCTAAGCTGAATTTGTTATTATTGTACGGATTTATGAGCTACGTGCCTAACGCACGTATATACTTTTTACTATGTTTGCGTTAAACCGGTTATTAACTTCTAAGTGAATAATTTTCATTTTAATTGTTTTCACACTAAAAGCCAGATAATGTAAATGCAAATTTTTATATCCTACCATTAGCCTACTTTGTATTTAAAACATTGTACGTGCGAGTAGGTGGTTTTTTTTATAACACCTCCGCTCTTATCTTCTCGTTTTCTTTTTCATTCGAATAAAATCGATAATTTACGTTAAAATTTTAATCTAAAAATGAACAGTCAGATATTTCCATCCGCTCTATTTACATAATGAAACATGAATTTTTATTAGCAAGCGTCAGAGATACTAAAGATTGCTCCTTAATGCGATAAAAATGTTCACCTTCGGCTAAAGATGCTATGAATATCACAATAAATATTAATTAATTCAAAAAGTAACAATAAAACACTCAGCAAAAGCCTTGATTCAATTAGCAAGATTTATTGTTATATAAGCCGCATTACTTATAATTTTGATTTTTTTTATAGTATATAAGATAAACAATCTCTGAACTTTCCGTTAAATATCACCAATAAAAAAGAATGAATTAAAATCTGCAAGCAAGCCGTATTATCCAAGAGTCGACTTACTATAAATGGTCTAATGCCTTTTTTACATAATCGCAGTTCGATAAAAACACGTCACGATAAAATATTCCAATGCTCTCAACCGCGTATTTGCGTCAACAATTTCACGAATTCAGGAAGCAATAACAAATAAAATTTATATATATATCGCTCACACCTGAAACTTTTGTTATTTCAACCCCTGCGTCATTCAAGAACATTTCGTTTTATCAATTGCATAACGACGAACTGTAGCTCGCGATAAATTAATTTTAATAATTAACAAGTCGCTCGAAAACATTGCACTTCGTAAATCCACACACATGCTTTCCAGCCGCCGGTGCAGCGTCGGCGATATAACTCGCCGCGAAAGGGAGAAGAAGAAGAAGAAGGGGGAAGGGGGGAGGGGAGGAGACGTGCGCAAAGTAAACCGACTACGCGCGGTGGCACTCGCGGTACTCATCGGATCGATCCGCGGCGATAAATTTTCTCATTTGCCCGAGCATAAATCGACCAGCTCGCCGATATTTTCGCGCGTGTGCGCTTGAGCTCGTTTTTTACCTTCCCTATATATATATATATATATATATATATATACTACTCTCTCTCTCTCTCACCTACCCTCTTTTATACACACTGCTATATACAGTGGGCGGCTGCTGTGCGCGCACGCGCACATAACCCCAAGCGTCAAAGTATCCGAGACCTTCTTTATTTGGCGATTAAACGCGTCGGGCTTTGATTTACAATCTCGTAAACGGTGGTCGAACGGCGGCAGCCGAACGAGAGAGAGAGAGGGAGTGAGGGAGAAGGAGAGAGACTATGAATGCGAAGCAGACGCTCGGAATGCTATTTAACTGCAGCGAGGTAGAGCACACGAGTATAGGTATGGTTCTTATTCGGCGCGAGAGATAATAACAAACGCGCGCTCGCGCGCAAGCAGACGCGTGTGTTGTAATATATGAAATGTTATTTAGAAGCGCATAAAGCGCGCGCACACGCCTGTGATGTGTGTGCGAGCGGAGAGGTGATATAGGGTGGTGTACAAGCTGCTGGTACCTTGGCTGCTATACGCGTGCACTATGCGAGTGGTATATAGTAATTGATAGTACGCCTGTGCGTGTGTTGTTGACCCTTTGTAAGATATAATGAAAGTTTACTAGATTGTCCAAAGAGCAGGGGTCGAGAGGTAGAAGAGAAGAAAAATGTTGGTTATTGGGCTTGGCAGTTGAAGATTTCATTTTGGGACAGCAGTGCGAGCAGTTAATTTCGCTCGCACGCTCTTGCAGTAGTATGTGTGTGTGTGTGTGTGTGTGTGTGTATATATGTAGTAGCCTTCTTTCGCAGCCGTAACTCACGGCTGTACAAATTGCTTTGCGGTCGAAGGTTTTTGCATCCCATTAGATTTTTTTGCATAGTTAAAGCTCGGCATTGTTTTTCGAGCGATTTCAACTGATTTGCCATTCGGTCGCGCATAATGCTGGCTACCGAAACAAGTTACACGTATATAGATATAGATATATATTAGGCGTAGCGCTCGAATAACAAATTACCAATTAAATCATTTTTCCTCGACGCTTCGGTTTGTTCTGCTCTCGATCGTTCTTACCTATTCACACGTACGTAGAACAGAGGTGCTAAATATTTCGCATTTATGTAACTCATGAGAGTATATAACTATATATCGATCGATATAAGACTGCAATAACAAGCTGAAAGCACATACGTTGTACACGGGTATATAATACTTATACAAAAGGATAATTGAAGAAAAATAAAAATGCTCTGGCGAGGCGAGGAGAGAGTTCGGATTTCGATTAAAACGTGTACTTCACGCGGAGCGGTACACAACGTTGCTCTCACGAAAAAGCAAGCCGGCGAGAACGCGTACACATAACCCAGCATCCGCGGACTCACTTGGCCGCCGTGCTGTCAAAGGTCCAGGGAAAAGGAGAGAGAGAGAGAGAGAGAGAGAGCTCGGATGTCCGAGTGAGCCGGCGTATACGCTCTCGCGAATATCATAATCACGAAACGAGGCTGCGAGTACTGCGCGTGCTCTTTCAACGTGCGCCGATTCTTGCCCTTTTCATTATATGCCCTCGCTCTCTCTCTCTCTCTCTCTCTCTCTCTCTCTCTTCCCCTCTTGTGCCTCGCGTGTACACCGAACAAAGCCCGTGAACAAAAAGGCGTTAAGTCAGATCACGACCTTAAGGTTACGTCGCTCATGAATGGTTAATATGTAAATTGGCCCCGACGCGCGGCATATGAGCATCTCTTGGCTTTTTTTTCTTTCTCTCTCTCTCTCTCTCTCTCTCTGCTGCTTTTTCATCCGCGCGCGCGTTCGCTTTCGTTCTCCCTTTCGCTTAATCTTTTCTCGCGGTATATCGTTCAATTTGTTTGCGAGCGAGAGAAAGAGGTACTTTGATGCATGCGTTTTTCGAGACATTTAATAACAGATATGTGCGAGTGCTGGTACATGTTATTTAAAACTTAGTTTTTAATAAAAATCGCGAAAATATCGATAATTTCGTATTTGGTGTATACTGGTTAAGAGGTATAAAAATTATAAATTGTATACATAAATTAAAAGAGCGTAATTAAAATTTAATTATATA
>JAYJLV010000046.1:20036569-20051217 GCA_036873485.1 Torymus texanus
GAGAGAGAGAGAGAGAGAGAGAGAGAGAGAGAGGGGGAGCGGATACACACATAGCAGTGACCAGTCGCACTCGCTCGCTCGCAGGCGAGGCTTATACACCCGCGGGGGCCCCCTTTTACAATATTTGATAAACATCGGGGGCTCTCCAACTCTCCTGCCATGCGGGGGACTTAAATTCTAACTTGAGCGGGGGAACCGATGATCTCGATACCTCTCGGCGAATCTCTCTCTCTCTTACTCGCGCGTGCACGTATACACTCGTGTGTTGTCTCTCAGCCCAAAACAAATAACAACACGCGGCGGTGCGAGTGCGATTTTCGTCGTCGAGTCGAGTTATGATATCCCAGCTGACTTTAAAGTACATCGCAGTGTGCGATAGTGCGCATGTGCGCGCGTGTGAAACCAGGCTTCTCTCGCGAAACAAGACCGAGAGCGGAATAAACGGCCCATCGCCGTAGGAAGGCGAGTTATGGGGTTTTTATGTACGCGCGCGCGCGCGCGAGGGAGAAAGAGAGAGAAAGAGCGCACGCGTGCACTCTCGAGTCAGTGTTATTGGGTAAAGCGCGCGCTATTTGTCAATCCGTCCACTCGTAAATCATTAACAAACTTATTCCGCGCAGAGCTCATGGGAGGCCTGTGGAGCGCGTGAGCTGTATGTATATGATGAACGCGCGCGGGAGCGATAATTTGATTATTTAATAGGCGAGAGGAAAAGAGAGAGAGAGGGGGCCGTGTGAATTGACGCAATTTGCGAGAATGTTTGCACTCGATCATGCTCGCGCGCGGGCTGCTCGAATTTTTTTGCTTCTTCCGTAGTCTCGTCGCGCCTGAGCTTGTTTATTGGATGCTCTTCCTCCGCACGTTGTGTATATATATATGCGTTGGCGCCTTTCGCGAGTATATACTCGCCTGTCGATATCGGCCTTCGATGGTTTAATGACGCCAAGACGAATACGCGCAATAACGATCTGACATAATGTTAGCACTGATGGGAAAGCGTGTTTTGTCTAGGGCTAGACGCATGGTCGAAGTGCACACGGTGTGTGGGCACTATGAAGGCTTTCTTCCTTGTGTTGTGCTTGTGTGTGTATATGTCTGGCGTTTGATGAAACGCTCGGCTGTTTAGCAATTTGTACCTCTTGTCATTATGCATGCATCTACGTCCAATTATTCGTTGTTAGACTAGAGCGAAATTCGCGAGCTGTCAATTTATGCTTTTCCGTGTGGGGTTATAATAATCTTTATCGTTTAATGTGTTGATTTACAAGAACAAATAGTGTCGTTTACTCGAGAGTTGCTCTTAATAAAATTATTGTTATAAATATCTTGAAATCTTCTGCGAAAATAAAATAGTTCAATGGATGTTGCCAAATTAATTTTTGGGAAAAACGTTGTTATTATCGCCTGTTACTCCTTCTTTGAAGACTTTTTTTTTACTTAGGTTTAGAAATTATTCTAAATATTTTATTGTATATAATCCCAAGTTACGACATATTGTTAATTCAAAATCTGGTTTTTTTATACCAACAGAAGTTGAGTTATAATATGTAAATCAGCAACAGAGTATTTTACATAAATTTATTGTCAACTTATCATAGGGTTATAAGTATTCACGAAATTTATGCCATATTTTTTCCAGGTCTAAATTTTCATAGATTATATTATAGAAATCCTCATTCAATTTTTATTTGCAGGAAATAACTCGGGTAGAAATGTCAACTAATGATTGGCAATCTGTTTATAAATTTTCAAATTACAGAAACATGAAACGTCACACCATGATTATTTTTCTATTGTTGATAGAGAATAACTATTTATACAAGTGAAAGCAATATATTATAAATCCTTTAAAATATAAAATCATTATTTAATTAAATTCCGATGCCAATCTTAAATAATAGAAATTCTTTCATTTTGTTAAAATGCTAAGCAACAAAATTGGTTGATTATCTACCAAGAATGGCTTCGGTATATTACTTCCAAAACACCACCTAATTTTCTATAACAGTCAAAATACCTTTCTTCAAACGATACGCACAAATATTTCAATAAAATAGAGTATATCTCTTGGACGATTCCATTGTAATTCGAGAAAGGGTATATCTTTGTATATCAGCCCCGAGCGAATGAAATACATAACAGCGGGCAATAAACAAAACGCTGCACGAATTTAATAAGTAAATAAAAGAAGCGTAAAAATCAATAACGAGGAAATAACGCCGCGAGTGGGAAAAATCTCCCGCTAAGCGTCGTGTAAATTAAGCAAATGGGACAAGCCAATTTCGCCGCGGTTGTCCGCGTGCCGCGTTCTCTCACTCGCGTGCGTTAAAAGCGCTGCGTGCCACTCCACCACCACCAGCACCACCACCACCACCACCGTCGGAGCCCAAAATGATCCATTATAAATTATGAACAAGTCGAGCAGCGAGAAAGAAGGGCCCAAAGATAATACTCGTGGGGCCCTCGCTGTGTATAGGACCGGGGGAAGCGTTTTTAGTGCGCGCTTAAATTAGGTTCACGCGCGCGAGCGGCCGATATTACAATGGGGGTCCGAAAGTACGTAATCACGTAGAGAGCGAACGCGCGGGGAGAGAAGAGAGAGACCTGGAGAAAGAGAGAAGACACGCACTACACATGTATATATATACATACATATAGGGAGAGAGAAACGTTCGGAGAGCGAGAAAGAATCTCTTTTTCTTAATAGTCACTTAATAAACAGCTTTGCAACTGTCATGGCTGTCATGTTGATATTCGCGCGCGCGCGGGCCTATAGGCCGCGGCCGATAGGCGAACTCTCTCGCGAGCGCGCAGGTGAGCGGATAATATATGACATTGGCAAGCATAAGTTACAACCCTGTCTCCGTCCGTTCGAGTTCGCGCAGCGAAGAGAGAGAGAGAGAGAGAGAGAGAGAGCCTTATACCTTCTCTCGCGCTCCTCCTCGTCCTCCTTCTTCGTCCCTCTGCGCCAGGCTCACCTCACGCGTGCGCGCGCTTACTTTTTTCGCAGCCCGCGATAAAGTATAATGGCAATTTAGAAATTATTTGTCGACTCGCGAGTGATTCGCCGTCGCCGCCACATGCGGTCTTTTCTCTCTCTCTCTCTCTCTCTCTCTCCTCTCTTTCTTCCTGCGAAATTCACGTCGTCCGGGAAAAGAGAGGCGGCGGCAGCGGTGGTACTGTATACGCACGTGAATTACACCCGGCGCTCGACTGTTTCGACTTTTCGCATCGTATATGCGCGTGGCTGCGTCATTTATCTTACCAGGTAGAGAGGCAGAGGGAGGAAATGGTCGAGAGGTCAATTGAAAGTCTCGGTATTGGCTGAGACCCGCGTGCATCGATTCGATCCACCATTGACACTTCATCTGTTATATGTGTATATTATATATACCTCGCTCGAGAGAGAGAAAGAGTGTAATCGTATGGTTCTTCTATACACTGCGAGCAGTGCACTTTTTCGAGACGTCACTCCTCGTTTTCAAGTATGAATGATTTTAGTCAGTGAGCGGAGTGAGAGAAGGAAAAGAGAGAGAGAGATAACGAGCGGATCGCTTTACAACGGATCGTTAATTATGTTGTAAATTATTTTAAATCCAGTTTACGGCGCGGGGATTAGCCCTGCGCGAGCTCTCGCGACTGAGCTGGATATGTTTTATCGATTGTGCAGCATAAATTTATCAGTGATTAGCGCGTTTATATATGCTCTCGCGCTGTCTCGTGCGGTCCCCTGCAGTTCTTAAAATTGTCGTCGTGTATACATACACACGTATATACAAAGCCATACTTTCCTTCGGCAATATTTCATGTATTTTGCATTGAATTCTGATTTTTAATCGTCCTCTTAATAAAGTCATTTGCATATTAACAACAATAGATATTGTTTATTATCATGTCTGCGTATTATCCTCCTGGAAATATATATATGTATATAGTAGTATTTATTTATTACTCTTGTCTATTATTGTAATAATATTTTGTCAGTCATTCAAAGAGATATACCTTGCACTAAGCTACGAACGGATCAGTTATTATTACAGAAAAAATAGCTGACAAAAAGAAAGATCACTCCGACATAAATAGAATGCTCTCGAATACCGCAGAGAATCGTTCTACGTGTATGAAAATCTAATATCCGTCGGATGATACACAAGCGCGTATAGTATAGAGCTCGGAGGCAACAATTAAGTGTTTTCATATCCGCTAACAATTGAATTGAAAACAATGATAGGTCGAAATATATAGGGTGCTAGATCTCGATGAGCCTGTCACGAAAGGTTCTTGTCATTTTTCTTGAATGCGCGCGCACCCGCGAACACAATGTGCTCTCGATATATATACTATACTGTGAATACAGTGCTCTGTTCTCTATAAATCAATCATGACATAATCGCTCGCGGCTCTAAACCTCTCACGTGCCCGTATATATATTTAATCCTTTATTTGCTATTGATATATAAACTTGCTTTAATCGAGTACAGATGATACTTTCATTTAACTCGTTGATAATTGTAAACTCGTATATGAAATAATAAAGTATTGTTAATAAAAATTGTTATATGATTATTGAGCCTTCTGATACATCAGTATTCTAGTTTGGAGCAAATAGTAGATCTTTACCGAGCCAAATGCCAACCCTGTTAGGTAAACAAACGATCGAAAGGCACAATTAATTCTAAACGGTAAGAAATCAAACAAAACTCGGAGCCAGGCCTTCTCCGAGTTTCAACAAAAGAAGGTCGCGCACTCGAACCCCATCGTCGACGATGGAGAGTAGAGGAAAAAATCGTAAACATCATCGCTTGCCGGGTGAATTTCATCAATCCTAACGAAGATCAAATAGAACCTCTCGAGAGTCAAGTACACACAGTCTCCCTCTCTCTCTCTCTCTCTCGATCTCCATGAGAGAGAGAGAGAGAGAGAGAGAGAGAGAGAGAAAGAGTCAGTCTATTCACCTGTACGTCAAGTTCAGCACGCTTGAAATCACAAAAGAATGTCCGATTTTCGTGCGCGTGGCGTGGAGAGCGCGAGCTAGCGAACGAACGAGAGGGTAAAAAAATTCCGATTGTTAACAGACTCGAAGACGCCTCCAGGCCGTCTCGTCCTAAATAATTGTTAGAGAAATCCAACGTCAAACAAGACGACGTACGTGTGTGTGCGCGCACGGCCTCCATATTGAATGCCGCACGTAGGTTAATGCTTCTCTCTCTCTCTCTCTCTCTCTCTCTCTTTCCACATCCTTGTGTGTCTTCTCGCGAATTATTTCGCGCTCACCTTCTTAATGTCGACTGCAATCGTCTATTTTTAATGGAACATTTGTTTCGCGCTATACGGGTATCGTAATTACGCCAATAATTCTTTTCCTCGTATACATATATTCGCAACTAGCTTGATATGAGGTTACGTGTATCGCATGACGAATGCTTGAGATTTAGTCAAACTCGTTATTAAGTATCATTATATTTTGATAAATTCCTAATTGATTTTCCTGGGGGAAAAATGTGTATATATATATTTTATACGCGTGAAATGCATAATCTATCAACGTGCATTAAAGCTAATTTATTATGCTTGTTGAGAGATTCCGACGTGGATAAAAAAGGAACTTGTCAAAACAGCTAGCATTACGAAAATGAAGATATAAAGTTTCACTTTGGCAGGGTTTAATTACGGTGATATGTGTCTGTACGTGTGTTGTGCGAAAATTATGAATCGAAAATTGAAATTAAATGATCTGCTTTGAATTTAACTGATTGAAATACTTGCTGATTAAGTAATCAGTATTAAACTTTCAGATATAGCCACGCGCGGTATGATTGAATTAATTTCGAAAGTACTTAATAAAGTTTTTATGTAATTCGCGCATGACTTTGGCGAACATTACATGTGATGTATAAATATCTATACGACTAACTTAATTTCAATTAAATTCGTTGAAAAGCAACGAGACAAGGTTGGTAGAAAATAAAGGATTAATTATGCGTTTAATTTTACATTTCAATATGGTTATTGCCGCTTCACAAAATATATAAAACTTTTAGAAAGCACTAAATAAATATTGCAATATCCTGGTTAAGGGAACTCATCTAATAAATCAGTTCAATACATACATATAGTTACAAAAAAACCCTTCACAAGAACTCGAGAACACTCCGAGCTTGAAAAGAAAAATTGGCACTATTTACGCAGGTTGTCGCGAGTCCGCACATGAATAATACACGTGCAACCAATAACGAAACGTCTGGCGCGAATCGACGTGAGAGAGAGAGAGAGAGAGAGTAGGGAATTCGCGAAAGGCGCGACAGTTCGCGAGGGTCTCGGCTTAGAAAATCAGCCATCGCCGGTGAAACGGCTTTTAAAAGCTTCGTCAACTCGGCAAGTGAGCGTGTATATATCTGCATGCATGCATGTCGTGGTATATATACATATATATGGTCTACACGGCAGCAACCGGCGGTCGCCCCATTCACGTGAGCGAGCTCGCTGCAGCGCAGAGTCGTGCCGATGCATTATACATTCACGCGCGTCATTTCAGAGAGTCGCTCAGCTCATGTGGGGCGTTTCATGTCAAGTGGACCGCTTTTCTCTCTCTCTCTCTCTCTCTCTTTCTCTTTCTCGTTCCCACTCGAGAAAATGCTGGGTAATATTTGAGGTAGTCTCGCGCCCGAGGAGAAAGATTCCTCGACGTGTGTGTGCGCGTATTATGCGAGCGATTTGTACGGGAGTAGTAGCATCTCTCGCGCGCTCTCGCCGGATATCGTCGTCAAACAAAATTCCTTTTTACTGCGCTATATTTTTTTTATTTCTCGCTCCCTCTTTGCTTCTTTAGTTCTCTCGCTCGTGTTATCCTCTTATTCTTCAGCGAACGAGTATTTTATGCCCGGTTGGGAAGATACGAAAATAACGATGAGTGGGGATATGAGGCAGCTAGGGATTTTACAGAGATCTTTTCTCGTTTTTCGAACAACGAAGAATGCGATCGTCCGCACGAGTTTCGAACTCTTCGAGATGCGCGTTTTATGCGCCCATACTGAGATTTCTCAGAGTAGCCTTTAAAAGTGAATTCGACATAATTTTCGTCTTGATGATGAATACTATTATCTCGCTATGTGCGAGCTTGCGCAACTTTTTGCATAATTAAAACTGATACACCTCGTAATTTGATCTACCCATTCCATTATCGCTCTGTGGTCCCGCGCTATATTTACCAGCGCGCGAACTTCGTTAAATTTTATTCCTACTTTGCACATTTTAAATTTAACCAGCCTGCCACTATATATTCGATTCCCGCGACTTTATACGTACCGTTTTCTACGTAAATGTAGAACGAACACACACGATATATCCAAATATTCAAGTCGCGTTTAGGGTTACGATATTGTATTATGATTTTCTATTATAAAACATGAGGCGAAAAATCCTTGAAATATTAACAGGAGTCCGCCATAACTTGATAGCGCAATATTCATAAATTCCGCTACTTTAAAACTCCCTACTTTTTTTCAATTTACAAGTATAAACGCGCGTAATCTGAGCCATCCTCGCTAGCTTCGCTCGCACGAGCGTTTTTTCTCTATATATCCCCCATCCTCCTCGATGCAACCTTCGTATCCGTCATAAGCGCGTCTATAAATATAATTAGAAATTTTCTACCCGTGTGCGCGAACGCAGCTTAGCTCTCGTGGAAATTACGGTGCGGGCGCACTATTAAATTTTCCAAAAAACCGACAATGTCTATTGAATAAATAGATACGAGCGCTCGCTCGCACGAGCGCGCGTAAACGTTGAAAACTAAGGAAGTAAATCGTGAATCACGCGTATGCTAACTTGACAGCGTGCCTGAGCGTGAGATTTATCGCTTTATGTATACACATTTTCGCGAAATTTTTACGGGTTTACGAAATTTCTCTCTCTCTCCCTGCTACGGAAGATGCCCCATCGTGCGCGAGCGTCGAACCTGCAAAATAGGACTGCGCACGCAGCAGCGGCAGCAGCAGCAGCAGCAGTCGTGTGTGAGGTGGGTATACGCGGATATTTTCCCTGTGCGCGAGGGAGACACACGAGAGTTCGAAAGCGATTCCGTGAAAAGTAATTGAGGGATTTCGTAAAAGAACGATTATTTATTGCGTGGGCTGTGCACGCTCTACAGGGGAATAATATATTAAATTTGTATTTTATGGTCGGTTGTAAAGACGACACGGATATTGAAGTTTCCGATCAATGTCATTCAGTATACTTTTTGACACAGTTTCACCTTCAAGGTGAATAGTTTCTTTCATCTCTACGCATATATTTTCTTTGATTTAGGCTAGAAGTAATATATTTTTTATTAAAATCAATCTAATTTTATATGTATCACCTACTTATAACTTCTATATATTCAGATTAAAAGAAATTTATATAACAATTTTTAAATTATGTCGATTCCAAATAATTTGTATATATACATATAGTTTATGTAAAGTTTTTTCCTTATACCAGTGATTTGACGCATTTGAAGTTTTAGAAATTGGTGTTTTAATTTTCCGATATCAGTGTCTTCCTCGTTTGCGAAATCCCCCTTTAATTAGGGACAGATTTTCAACACAAGCGTGTATATATATATATATATATATATAAACACTCAGGTTTTTTCCAGCGCCGAGCGATTTATCGAAATTTTTGCACTCTCTACTCGGCGATAAGTTAATCGTCTCCCGACCTATGCATCCACAGGTAAGAATGCACTGTGTTCGCACCCTTAATTTCCCTACCCTTTAAACAGCAATAAACGTCGGCTTCTCGTTCCGCGCATATCAGGGGGGATAGGCGCGATCGGCACGAGCCGATAGTCTCCTCGTCCACCTCCTTCTCCTCCTCTTGAGCACGCGCAAGCGCGAGAAAAGAAGGGAGATAAATAAAAAAAAATACCAAAGGAGCGGAGAGTATCGCTCGACGCTCGAGGCGTCCACGCCGCTTAGCTCTTGTGGGTAATTGAATGCGCCGCTCCGTTCATTAAAATCTCCGGACCTTACGACGAGCTCGCGCGCCTTACGCAACTCTGTGCACTCGCTCTAACGAACCTGCTATTTCTCGAATGTGGATTTTAGCGGCGCGTTTCTCGTTTCGCGAAATTATTATTTGTCGTTTCTTATCTCCTTACGCAGCCTTTCGCATACGAGACTTGCGCGATGCGCGAGTTGCGACGTGTGGAACAATTAAAGATTGTTTACGTTAATAATCGCGGCGCAGTGTTGGTTATCGAATTTATCCAAGAGAGGATATATACGTGATTTTTCTTTAGTATAGCGGCGGCGGGCGTGTGATGCGCGTCTATGTGAGAGCTGTTAAGTTTTACGGGCTGTGCGTGCGTGTAATATAACGTTAGCGCGGTGAGCGCCGCGTACGCGATGCGTATAGGCTGAAAATTTATAATAAGTTACATAAAGGCAAACAAAGTCTCCTGCAGTCGATGTTTTTCCAACCTATTAAATTTATATCTTTGTGTGGCTACTTTTGTGACTTTTTCTTTTATCTTTAATGTAACGCGTGCGCGCGCGCTCGCTCGCGTCTGTTCACCAATTAACAGTTTTTGTCGGATAAGCCACTTTACGACTTTTCTAATACTACTAATAAAATATAAATGAATTTTATGCGACTCTCGAGTCGAATCCCTCTCGCGGGATCCACGCGCGTGTCTCTTATCTTTACTTACACGTGCTACATGGACCGAATGGTTTCGGTGACGATTTTTCGGTTGTTGATCTCGAGCGCGCCAAGTAAATAAACTCGAATCACTAGGAGTATCGAATTATAACGTGCTTAATTTATTCCTCACGTTGATTAATTATGCAGATTCGAGTCTTCGTTTTTTTTCTTTTACTTGCGTTTGATATAGTGCTGTATACATACGAAATTGAAATACGCGGCTATAAAATCAAAGTCTGTTAAAACTTATAATTGTTTGTAATGCGTATTTTTGTCGCTGAACTTTTATAGTTTAAGAATTCTGTAATGAAGTCGATTTTACTCGCTGTACAATTCATTAAAACAGCATAATTTTCATTATATTTATACCAACACAAAATTTTTCAACGCTAAATATTGATGCTTAAAATAAAATTTTATACCTTTGTAAGTAATTATTCCGATGACATTTATATTTGCCTGTAGTACTCCGGCACTAACCACCTGCTATCAAAATAACTCTACTCGTCATCTAACAAATATATATATATACACATTGAGAATAATCTTGGCGAACGCATAGTAGCGCGAATTCCACATATATATGCAAGTGAACTTTGCGATCCAAGAACCCTCAAGGTACACGTGCGATTCGTATATATATGTACGCATCCACCGAAAAAACAAGTCCGGCGCGTAACAAAAGCGCGAGAACTCGGCTCGCGAGCAGGGGGTATAAGGAATATATATAAACAACGGAACGGCCAACAAATCAAGCCGAAACAGCGCCGCGGGCACGCAAATCCTTACAGTTAATCTCCCGTGCTATACATATACATACTCGCAGCCCCAAATTTCTCGGATTCCCCGCGATCGTCGCAACCCCCTTGCAAATACCGCGGGCTCTTGCGCGCGCAGCGAACATATTCTCGCGCTGCAGGCGGTCATCTCTCCTCTCTCTCTCTCTCTCTCTCTCTCTCTCTCTCTTACTCTGGCGTACAGGCAGCACGTGCACTCTATACTCGCCCTCTGCTCTCTCTCGTCTCCCTAGATCTTCATGAGCAGACCGAGCGCTCGCGCTGTGCTCCCACACTCCCACGCACGCACGTACGTACTTTATATACGTGTATGTATATGTATGCGCGCACGCGCGCGCGTCGGAGCCTATAGGAGAGAATGAGAAGATGAGGAAGAGATGAATAGAAAGAGAGGGAGAGGGAGGGGGAAGAGATCTCACGACAGGCGAACGCAGCGAGTCATTGCTCTCAGCTTTCACATGATCGGCGCGGACCGACCGACCGCACGGCCACCCTCTTTTCTTATTCCCTTTTCGTCGTAAACGCTGCAAGTGCGCACGCGCATGCGTAATGAGGCGCAAGCGCGTTCGCACCTCGCGAGTGTGATGCGGAGCACTTTTTCAATTTTTTGGAGCAACAGTGTCAGTTTAATCATTTAATAATTTATTTTGTGCAGATGTTCGATGCATAGGAAGTGGGCTATATGAGATCACGATAGTTTTAAAGATCATCCAATGTTGTACGGTCTACAACTACCGTACGAATCTAACACTTGTGCACTAAATATAGACGCGTTAAAAATCTACAGATAAATTTTCTTCAACGATTCAATTAAAATTTTGTACGAGTTAATAAACTACTAATGAAAATTTATGCGATAACTTCTCATTAAAATTTAATCAGTTTCTTTAATTAAACAAATAAATTGTAGTCACCTTGCTGTAGACCATTTCACACGCCAATGGTTTTATCACTATTGCCAAACACTTTTTCCTATTAAAATTAATAAAGTGTTGGCAACTTAATATGGACGATAAGCATGAATAATTTTTTACCAGACTGCCGCGCGGAGAACTACTTATTTATTGCTCGTGTATACGCACTCACTCCGATCATTACGCTGATGCCGATAAACATTAAGACGCAAATAATGAAATAGATTAAGATATCAAAACAACTTTAATAAAGAAAAATCTCCTTAGTGAACGTTTTTGATTAGCTGAAATTCGTTGATAATAAATGGTTAAAACTTCGTGTTAATTAAATGAATTAAAGTAGGTTTGTTGTAAACCTGAATATAGTATAATACCTTGGAAATGGCGTGTTCCCAAAGATAAATAAACGGAGGATTTTTTCTCCTACGGAAAAACAGCGAGATCATGCAACGACTAAGTCAGTTGAGAAATGCGCCAAGTGCACAGCGCGCGCGCAAGTTGCGAGGATGTACAGCACACGCGTGCGCGTGCACATGCAGCAACGCGCGCGCACGGGGCGACCAGACATACTATCGTATACACGTTATGTGCGAGGCCACGTGTATATACATATACACACGCTATATAAGCGTGCGATTCTTCTCTAAGAGAAGTCTAATTAACGGACCCGTTTATTATTAAAACCTTTGACCCCCAGCGTTGTATGATAATATCTCTCTTTCTCTCGGACTCTCAAGCGAGTGGCTGACCCTCCTATGCCGGCCGGCTTGCTCTCTTCTCTTCCTCTCTTCTTCTCTCTTTCTCTCATCCTCTTCTCGTATACGGAGCTCTTGAAAATTTGCGCGGCGGAACGCGTGCGCACTCGCGCGAGCTCTTTTCTGCCGCGAGATTGGTAAATTGCCTTTTAATAATGCGCCTCGACGTGCTGGCGTTTTTCTTTGGTACGCTCCGCAAGGAGGAGGAGGAGGTTTTTTTTTCTGCGCACGCGTGCTTTTATATGTAGGGGAGAGATCGACTTTTTTCGGGTCAGCGTTAATGATTGTACCAGGCAGGAGGGCGCGGCGACGGCGGCGGCTTGCTATTGTTCCGCTTGCACTTTAAAGTGGATCAACATTTTTTTGATAAGGTAGGGGGAGGAAGGCAGAGGGAAAGAGAGAATATAATAGCGGTGATTTAATTAGTTATTAAGCGTAATGCGTGATTAATGGCTTGTCCGCCCTAGCACTTTATCCGACGGGGCAAAAAACGCCAGAGATTCGCGCGCGCTGATTATAATTGGGTCTTATATAACTTTTCGAGGAAATGATGGATAAACGCCGTGCAATGTGCGATCGACTATTAGTTGTGCGAGTTCGCAGACAATCATACTAATTCATTCATTTTATATAACGCCTTTTCTTAACAAAATAGTTCTCATTTAATTTATGTAATATGCTCAATAATTGATATTATATATATATGTGCGGTTGTTTACGATGAATAATTTTTAATGCATTTTTTATTCAAAACGGACATAATTTTTGTCTCTAATAATTGTAATTTTACATTTATAGAATGATACTAAGACTTTATTAAATTTTTCACCACGGTTAAGTTTGAAATATATAATTACGAGCCTTCAATTAATCCCTGCAAAGATTTTAATGCTTGATAATGAATCTTTTTAAAATTACTTTAACATAATATTTTTTATGTATAGCGCTCTTTACGTTTTATTTAATATACGTAGATATTGTTATGACTCACGTCATTTGTACAATAATAGATTGCACGCATTATAAAAGCATTCGATTGTGTGAAACGTATATATATAGGTATATACTTGTCTGTACTTATATATACCAATAATCTGAATTGCGTATCATAAACCAGTATTTTATACAAATTATTTAGTATGTATTAAATTAACAACATTGTATTTTACAAGTTTCAATTAAAAAATAACCCAAGGAAATGGAAATTTATGAAACACTTAAAAAAAAAACCTTATGCGTAATTATATTATAGCTCGGTGTGTGTATATATATATATATATATATATATAAGTAAAAAAGGCTTGGCATTCGCCCACAAATTAATTTTTCACCAAATCGTCATAAAACGCGAATTTAACGCTTTAATGTCGCGAAAGGGGGAAGCCGTAATTTAGTTCGTCAATAAAATTAAACGAATATTAAACCTCATTACGGACAGCGTCTTTGTAAAAGCTCGAAAATAAAGTGTGCGCTCGGCCCGTAATTGCTTACGATTTAATAACGCCCCATGCTCGCAGCACACACCGTATCGAACAACTACGCGGGATATAATCGTGCTCCGCAAAGCGAAATGAAGCAATAGCACGGTAAAAATGTGCGACCCCGTACACATCGAACGCTCGCAGCGTGTCACGAGCATCGCTTGTTGCCGACAATACACGCGTATATACCTAATAAGCGGCGAGCCGTATAGTGCAAAAGTAGACCGGTGCGCTCGAAATTTCACACTTTTCGGATTAGCATAAGCCGCGGTCTTCGGGGTTATACGTATAATACGTCTGATGCGTTCGTGTAGACGAGAGAACGCGAAGATGTTTTTCCCATAGCGAGAAGGGCAGCACTCGCGTGTGATGTCTACATCGCGTTCCCAGCGGCGAAAACGTTTCAAGATCGCGCGCGCGCGCGCCCGCGCGAGTGAGCTCCCTTCGCTTCTTTCTCTCTCTCTCTTTCTCTCTCTATCTCCCTCTACACAGCCTTTTCCTCTCTTCTCGCCGCGTCGCGCCATATTCCACGTAATCCGTAGCAGTCCGACTGTAATTTTCTGGAAATTGATCTCTTATACCCCAATCTGGTTAACGCCGCGGTACGGCAAGCGAGCCAGCCAGCCGGCAAGGCGCAAATGTATACGACCAAGCCGACGCATATATGAGAGCCGGCACGACTTGTGCGCGTTCAATATCGCGTGTGTAAGACTTCCTTTTGCTCCTTTATGGCGGCTACGGCGGTGTGCGGCGTGCCGATTCTGGAGCACGACTCGTGTGTGTGTGTGTGTATGTGTGTACAGGCGCGCAGTAATCTCCGGCCGATAGGAGGCGAGCGAGCTCTCTCACACCCCCTCGAGTGACGTCATCGAAATTGCACAAGTGCGGCGAGCACTAGAGAGAGAAAGAGCGAGAGAGAGAGAGAGAGAGAGAGAGAGAGAGAGAGAGAGAGAGAGAGAGAGAGAGAGAGAAAGAGCGCGAGGAGAACACCGCTACGAGAGATAGACGCGCGGA
>JAYJLV010000046.1:20059991-20102896 GCA_036873485.1 Torymus texanus
TTCTCAAAATTGAAAATTTTCAACACAGTTCATCTTAAAAAATCATTTTAAGACTTTTTTGTCTCAAAAATTTTTTTACCGTTACAAAGCTTCCTCTTCGAGGAAGCAAAATTGATATTGTTACGTGTTTTAAATTATTGTAAAATATTTCTCAGTGAAACATTATAGTAATTTGTTTTTTCATAGACGTTTACCGTCTTCAAATTTTTGCTTAACCATCAGCGGAAGTATGTAGTAGAATAAATGATCTTTCGAACTTTCTAATGCTGAGTTATAAGCGTCGAAAAACTTTTTCTTCAGATTTTACGAAAAAAAAGGTTTGACATCGCACACTAAAAAAAACGAAGCAATAAAACGTAAAAAACTCGAGGCAATTTACAGGGCAAGTTCTGACCTTTCGGAAGCGCAGTCAAGCGATCTTTCTATTTTATGTTTTTATATTTTCTTTGACTCTAGCGTTCGCCTTCCTTTTCGAGAGAATTTTTGAGAGAAGAGAATTCTCTCCACGTTGCAATAAAGTGCTACCCAAAGTCTCTGAGAATGTCGGTCTCTCGGCGAGATCCGCATTACCGACGTGTCACCTTGAGAACTTTCCCGAAAAAAGCCAACCTCTGTCTCTCACAGCAATCAATTGGTTTATTACGGTGCTCGTCTTCTCTCGGCCGCGAGGCTTAAGCCAATAAACGTACGAAAGAAAAAATAAACTAAACTACGGACCGTCTTTAATTCCATAAAATCGGACGAGCGCGTGTACGTAGAACGGTACTTCCGAAAATGTCAGGCGCGTGCGCCCAAGCATCTGTTCAGGTATGTACACAAACATAAGGAGCGAGAGAAAGTCTTTCGCCCGTGCACGACTGCTCCGGTGGACGCAAATCACGGTATGGTCAGCTGAAACAATCGAATCGATTATGACCCTGAGGGTGTGTCCCCGGACTACTAGCCAAGACTTGGGCTCGATTGATGATGCGCACTTCGATGCTCGCGTTGATGGCTTTACGACTCTGTCATATAAGTGTCGGTCAGCTTGTGCTCTCCGCAAGCCCTTCTACAATGGCATTCAAAATCTTCCAGGCGTGTATATACCCATGGAATTACGGTCGCGGGTTCGTTATACATCCCTTAAATTGAAGACTACGTCGAGGTATTTTCCTGCGTACCTGTCAAAACCCTATTGCTGCGAAGCGTCTGTTCTAAAGGCGGTGTCCTTGGGACTCGTGTTCTGCAGGCAATAGAACAATAGTAATAACGTATCTACCACTTTCTCCACCCTCTCTACTCAGCAGGCTAATTCTTTTGCTCGCTTTTTCGGACGCTCTCTTTCTCTGGGGTCTTCCGCACTGCATTCATCAATATTGTAAATTTTGGGAAAGTAGCCCAACTGAGGGAATAGCACGGGCAATTGACCGACCATGTCCAGGGGGCCAGATATTTATATGCGTAGTTGGCAAACGGGTTGCGAACGTCGCTGAGTGTTGTAGAACGGATATAGTAGGCGGAGTAACGAGTGGAAGTCGCGCAGGGGTATATACGCACAAGGAGAGGCGTTACTTGCCAGGAAAAGCTGTAGCCGCGGAAAAATCTTGATTAGGTCTGTTGGAGCCTTTCGTCTCGCATTGCTCTCTTGGGGTTAGCTCGGCTCGATTGTTGTTGTTTAGTCGAGCGACAGTCGAAGCCATTTTTCACTTAATTACCATGGAATTCGGCGCTTTCGTGGAAAATGATGAGGCTATTTTTGTAGTTGAGGCGATAAGTGCTAGCCACTACTGGAAAATTTTCAGGCGTCGCTAGCTTCGCCTCCTAACAGCGTGACATTATTTCTGAAACCTATTTAACCTAGGAATTGCTTCAGTTTACCCATTTCGTGAAATTCGGATTAGGACTACTTTTGAGTCGTATATCATACTTTCGACAATCTAAATGATAGATTTAGTACGGCAGATGCATAATTCGAACTTTAAACAATTTTTCGGAAACCTTTAGGATTAAAAAATCCTGAACTAGATCATGAAGCAGAATTAACTAGATTTACTTTTTTTTTTAAATTCAAGTTAGAAATGTTCTGGTGTTTGTTTAAATGCTTTCATACATTATACAGGGTGTCCAAGAAGTCCCGGACCGGTTGAATAATCGTAGAGTAAGCGTCGCACTCAAAAATATCCCTGGCTATCCGATGGTAATCTTGGCTGTGCCCTTGACCATAACCTTTAAGATCATTTAAAGGTCAGATTGATTTTTCATTTTTCAGTGCAATGCCTGCTTTACAAATTATTCAGCCGTACTGGAACTTTTTGAACACCGTGTATATTGCTGTGGAGTGTCTGTTATTGCATATCAGTGATGGCAGATAATTTTTAATAGTAGCACGATCGAGTTTCCGACGAATTAAACTAGCACGTTTTGGGAGACTACTGAAAATAATAGCATCATGCACAGTCAATAGTTTAATGATAAATTACAATTCATGCATATTTTTATATTTTAAGAGAGAATCAGGTATGCGTTAAATAACATTTACGGTAACAATAATTACAATTGGTAATTGAACAATAATTTGAAAGAATGTATTCAACAAAACTATTCTTTGGCAATTTCTTTTTTGACATTCACTTTGAAATTTACCATAATGGTCTTTAATTTAGTCAAGAGAAAAACTATAATTATTAAATTCCATTAAAATATTAGTGCAAACCCTACGTATAGTGTTACTTTTCTTATAAAAAATTTCGTTCTACAATTCATTGCGAACTCAATAATAATAGTAGTTTTAAAACGTGTCACTTAGCTTTTATGGAGATACAATGAAACGTGCTAGGTTTTGTAAAAGACGTCCATACAAATTCAAAGATTGACCGTGCCAGACATACAGAAATGCCACAAATCGTATGTATTTGATACTTTGACCATATTTCGGATTTCTTTCTATATATCAAGTTTTCTAATAAAAATAATGCATTCTTTTATATTTTTCCGTAATAATTTAACCCATTAACGCGCAAATCGTCAAAAATTTTTTGTAAACTTTAAGCTTGTAGATAGTAAAGAAAACGTCTTTCGATTTTTCTGAAACTTCATATCCTGATGTATTTTTGTCCGCTCTTTCTGATCCCGCCGTCAAATGTAAAGGTTTTTTTGGCAAGAAAGTACAATATGGCGGACTTTCTTAAAAAAACACGATATAAAAAAATTGTATTTTTTTCCAAATTTAAATTTTACAACTAAAAAGATGTTGTATAATGCTGGATAGCTTGCCCACTGTGCATAAACTATTTTAACTTAAAAAAAAAAAAAAATATATAAGAAAAAAATCAATAATATGAGATGAACAATAGTGAAAAAACTATTGAAAGCTATAAAAAAAACTTGAAATTATGGATTATTTCTTAGTTTTTAGGCCGTCATTTTGAATCCGCCATTTTTATATCATTAGGTATAGTTGAAAAACATTCACTTATTAATAATAAACAACTAGTATAACGAAATTTAAGTTATTTAAACAAAATTATCCAAATATCGCGAAAAACACGGTTTTTCAATGTTTTTCATCAATTTCCGCCATTTTGGAACAGCCATATTGATTTTCAAAAATCTGCTTATTTTTTTCTTAAAGTTAAAATAGTTTGTGTACCGCGTGCAAGCTATCCAGTATCATAAAATGTCTTTTTGGTTGTGAAATTTAAATCTGAAAAAAAATAAAATTTTGTTATATCGTGTTTTTTTTTAAGAAAGTCCGCCATATTGTACTTTCTTGCCAAAAACGTTTACATTTGACGGCGAAATCGGAAAGAGCGGACAAAAATACATCAGAATATGAAGTTTCAGATAAATGGAAAGTCGTTTTCTTTACTATCTGCAAGCTTAAAGTTTACAAAAAATTAATGACGTTTTGCGCATTAATGGGTTAAGTGTTCGCGATACCTAATACAGATACCTATTCAATAGCTTTCGGGATCGTCATAATAACTTGAAATTAGATCTTTGAAATACAAAATGACGACCGAATATAGTTTACGTATAGTTGAAAATTCCATAAACTTTTTTAAATTATTGTAGAGAAAACTCTAGATACATTATAAAAATTCTTTAGAAAAGCCTTTAAATACTTAAACTTTAACCTTTACAAGACCGGCGTGGCTACTTTAATGACCACTAGGGGAGGGGGGAGTCAGTTAGACATATTAGGCTTGCATGTGAATGAATTGGCGATATCTTTGACATCAATTTTGAATTGAAAAATTCCGGTCCTTTAAGAGTTAAACTCCAAAATCTGATTATCCCATATACAGTACGTTTATGATAAGAAATTAAAACATACCCTAAACTACTGAATCCACTTACTCCATGCACATCGAGTTGCTAATAGAAAGCTTAAATAATAAACCCACCTACCCCAAGTACACTGAGTTACTAATAGAAAGTTTAAAAAATAAACTCTAAGCATCCAAACCTATTTACCCCATACTCAAAGCGAGTTGCTAATAAAAAGTTTAAATAATAAACCCCAAACTTATAAACCCACCTATCCCACGAACAGCGAAATACCAATAAACCATTAAGAATAAAATATTAACAATAAACCATTAAGAATAAACTATTAACAATAAACGATTAAGAATAAACTATTAAAAATAAACGATTAAAAATAAACTATTAAAAATAAACCATTAAGAATAAACTATTAACAATAAACTATTAAGAATAAACTATTAAAAATAAACCATTAAGAATAAAATATTAACAATAAACCATTAAGAATAAACTATTAACAATAAACCGTTAAATAAGAAGTTCAGATTTAATCGTATATTCATTTAAATCACATAAAAGCATATTCAGTCTTTTTCTGTTTGTTATTTTTATCGTTCGTAACTGCAGTACAATATTTTCATCACCTCTATCAGATATTATATTGTCGTGTGTTTTATCTAACAATTTGGTTGTACTTAAATAAGCCCGTGCCTCTATAGTTTACCTACTCTACGTCGACGACATTTTCGGAGGCTATGATACTCTCGAGGGTGCTATAATAGTACATTATATATCACTATCTGATCTAAGACCGCTGTCACGCCTATTCGTGCCCTAAGTAGTCCTTTTTTACACCGTGAGGTTAGCGCACAAGCGTAGCGAGTGTAATAAACACGGTGCAAAAAAGTACTAATTAGGTCATAGATAGGCGTGTTCTAAGTGCGAGCTGAGGTCACGCAGTGATATAAAACTATTATAATTACTTGTATTACTCGTGATGAACGGTGGACTGACAACCATTCTTTTAGACGCTATCGTACTCAAAAGTCAGCATTCAACATCTTGAGGAACGTGGCAAATAGACGAACACTAAACTCTAGCTCTTTCAGGTTATCCCATCAGATATACATTTTGTTTTCATTGAAAATTAAAAATATTAGACAAACTCGTCGTATGGTACCAATGTGGTTCAATAGGACGATGTTTTTCTAAACTACTTAAAATCCATGGATTCAATTTAATTCGGTTTGTATCATTATGATAAAATATCGATGTCTACTCGGTTATGTTTCTCAATTAATCTCTAACTACATTAACTTCATAGATATTTCAGAACAATAAATGCCGAAAATATCGTCAATCCTAAAATTTTACTAGCCAAATATGAAGTTTCGTCTTTAAAGCAAATTTCACTTCCTAGACTAGAACTTTTCGGAGGGTTTCTTTTCGTTAAGATTGTCAAAAGAGTTCAACAAACCTTAAAATAGACTATAATGACTCATCTCTAGCTCGACTTTATAGTAGCACTGTCATGGATTACTAGACATTCAACAAAATCGAAGACATATTTCGCAAGTCGAATTTTAAACATTTTACTATCTGTATTTCAAGCTGCATGACACCATGTTAAGAGTACGGACAATTCTGCAGCTCTAGCATCGGAAGACATCTCTTCTTGACAATTATCTCAAAGTTTTTTTTTGTTTTCTAGTCCCACTTTCTTGACAGAATCAATCGAATTCTCCTCAGCTACAATTAACTATGATCTATTACTTACCTGTTCAAATAAAAGATCTGTAGCCTGTGTCCTCGCTATAACAGTTTTGTTCTCTAAACTGTTACGCGTGATAGATCGATGACAACAATTTATTCTATAGTGTAGACTAAAACTGAAAGAAAAAAATCACTGAACAACGACACAACAAAATTTATCCAAAAGATTTAGACGTGGCTCTACTTATCTCTTGTCAACTGACAAAAGCTCGAGAATTTTGGACTCAATCTGTTTTAAGATAATTAAATGATGATTGTGCTGAGCGCATGTATACCGAAAGGCCGATTCCACTGTGGGTTTCCTTCGAGAATTTCGCATAACTTAGTGGTAGAAGTCTAGCAGTGGCTCGGTCAGTAGGACTGGGATTAATTACTTGTCAAGTCGGGTTTGAGTCTCAGATCTTCACCGATTGATACAAGCATCATTGTGTCATACACATGTGCTTTGTTCAATACATAGCTAACTTGCGTCGCTATTTAGCACCATATGAGAGCAGAAATAAGGTGATGTTAAAGAAGATTAAAAAATAGTTATTTCAATAAAGAAAATACATTTCTTACGAACGAAAAAAAATTTCCTTGAAAAAGTACGCTTTTACGACTCAGTCCAGTGCTCGATAACGGAATTATTCAGGGTTGACTACGTCGCTCAGGGTTATACACTATTAGATACGTTCAACTTATCACCAAAATAAAAATTCTAAAAGCTTTTAATATTAGGCGTTCACCTAAGAACTCTTCAACGAGGAACCCAATTAACCTTCAGTTTTTTGCGTCAAAAGATCTGGATTATTTCTGACGATTAGTCGAAGACAAGAATTGACGGCTATTTCCACAACGTGACTACACTGTTGTCTTTGTATGGCTACATGAGCTGTACATTTAGAAATTACATCAGATTACTCGAAAGTAGAATTTTTAAATGCGATTCGCTGTTTCACTTCTCGTAGAGCTCTTTGCAGCCCAGCCCTTTCGACCCAGCCCTTTGGACTACATCATCTACTTGATCAGACAACTGCCTTCTTGGAGACTTGTGGCCTACTCTTAAACACCAGCAAGTGCCATAAAACCTTCGTCGTCCCCATTTTCACCATCAGTGGTTAACAGGCAGTACAGGCACCACTTAAACCGCAACAGTGGATCTTCGCACTTAAGTTCATGGTTCTGGGGAGAATTAACATAAGCGACATTTGCAATGCTGACAAAATGGGTTGTGTCTTTGTAAGGCACTGATGGCTCTGCCTAACGACATATTGGTAGGCTACTTTCACGCCCCAGTATTAAAAGGTGGAATAGGAATACCATCCCTACGCTGGTTGGCCTCACTCCACCGCAAGGACCGCCTACTCAGACTAATACCCGGACGTCAAGAATAGAGTCATCTATACGCTACCTCGAAAGACATCAAGAAGAGTTGGACCGAAATTCTGCACCAATACATCGGCGACTCAGCGCTCAAGCTCTCACCAAGTCACCGGCCAACACCAATGGGTGGCAATATATTTACTGCCACAAAGTCAGGATCGGAACGCTGCCGATACGATCTCGAACAGCCAGAGGGAGACGCGGTGATAGACTCTGTCGCGCGAGGTGCATGGCGCAAGAAACCAACAACCATGTGTTGAAAATATGCCCTCGCGCCCACAAGAGTGTTCTCCTACATGGGTCGTAATCTCTGACGTGAAGGATTTCAAGTCTAGGCGGAGCCACACTACCGAACGCAAGAGAGACTATATGAAAACCAGACATCGTGCAGCAATTGGACCTCGAAAATGCGAGGATGGAAAAAATGGAAGTATGCCGATAATCCTGACTTCGAATGGGCCATACGAGAGGCTGTCGTCACCACCATCCTGCATTTGCCAGTCATATTCTCTTGCAGGGGAATCTGGTGCAAATCTTTAGCATTGGATTTCCTATTACTAGGTACCATCAACCGGAGAGATCTTACTGTTATCGTGACCCGTATGTTTATCAGTGTTATTATCGCCCACACGACCATTAATTGTTCGACCACGATCCCACTATTAAATGCTTTTGAAATTACGGTGCAAACATCATCAGTTGGAAATGAGTTTTCTATAAATATTGTGACAAAATCAATAAAGAAGGTTAGTGAACGTGAAACGAACCTTAAGAAATCCGCGCCGTTGCTGATTTAATCTTGAACAAAAACCTGAAGATAATTCATCATCGACCAGTATCCAAATATGTTTTGGGTATTTATGTCACATTTCGTAGGCTTAAATACCGAAAACATATTGAAATCATCAAACTAACACTTTTTGTTAAAAGTGGAAAATCACCTAAACGATCACGACAGTTGTATAGGTTTTCCATGCTCACCCATCCAAGTAGTAATTGCACCCAGGGCTGCTTAACGTCGATGATCAACCGAGATGCAGTTCGAAGGCTAGGTAAGCATCCACAATAAGATTTTTGACACGCCGTGTTAATTTTTATTATTGAAACTGGTACAATATGTAAGAATTTCCTGGTTTTTGGAAAATAACTAGAACAGAGTATTTTTATAAAAATGTCAACTGTAGCTGTTTATAAAGCATGTCAGACGTGCTCGCTTTCAGCTCGAGTGGCAATTTACACGAGCTGTGGATTATCCAAGTTTTTTTCTCCGTGGATTAAACTCTTTAGTTAAAAAGTGAATATCTAATAACAAAAAGTAATTATGGAAACTTCAAGAACAGCAAGCCAGAGAACCGGAGAAAAAGTGTTCGTGCTTAATATAATTTAGATAGATTAAATTAAAAAAAAACAATTAAAATAATATGGTTTTTCAAGTTTTTGTACAAAATAAATACTAGAAAATACCCCTACATTTTATTCGAATTGTACACTTCAACTTACGTACAAAAATTTCTTGTTTTGCGCATTAATGGGTTAACTAAAGCGATATTCTAATTAGAAAAAAATTCTAAATAGGTATTATTATTGTACATATACTAACACATAAGGACATTTGCACACACTAACATGCTCATACTTACATTCCCATACTCCCATACCCATGCCGAAATCAAAGATAACGTAAGAAGATGGTTAAAAATGTCACCTATGAAATCGTTATACGATAATAGTATATTGTGTACCAAGGATGTAAACCAACGCGTAAATTAAGACGTTTTTGTAGCGCATGTACTGTTTTTGCGTTTTTTGGTATATTGAGCGGGGTTAATTAATGTGACCACCTTCTGACACGGCAACCACGTACATACTAGTACACGGATAGAATTTTCCAGTAAAAATTTCCGTGTAATTCACTGCAATCGAAGACCAACCGTCTTTTCTGGAAATTCTTACGCGTATTTCCTATAATTATTGCTGTAACGTTAGAAAAATTTACTAACTGTACGTTAATTTTTACCGGAGCACTCAGTAAATTTTGCCTTTAGCAAATTTTGCAGCGAAAGTAATATAAAAATTATAGGGACTCCTGGGATTTTTTACCGGGCTGTCACGGTAATTTTTACTACTCGTTAGTACAAATTTTACCCTGATATGAAAGGAATATCAGGAGCGCACGTCCGTGGCGCTGCTGGCGCATCGTCGACTTGTATGTTTAGAACGTGTATATAACCTATAAATGCAGGTCATTGACTTTACAATAAATTTGTTGTTATATCTTTTTTGTCAAATAAAAGGTAAAATAATGTTTTAAAACACTTCAATTTTTAATAATATTCAAAGACAATGGAATATTATTAAAAATTGAAGTGTTCTAAAACATTATTTTACTTTTTATTTGACAAAAAAGATATAACAACGAATTTATTGTAAAGTCAATGACCTGCATTTATAGGTTATACATTAATAAATATGCAAGTAAATTGATTAGTACTAATGCTTTGAAACCCGAAATTTTTATCGTGATAATCATGGAAAATTTTCCTATGCGCACCGTACAAAGTTCCAGAACGCTCTGGTGTTCCACAGTTACGATACAGACCGGCAATTTTTCCCGTGAATCTTACCGTAGTTTTTACGGAAAAATTCTATCCGTGTATAATTTGGAAATTTAGAGAAGAAAATTTACTACAAAAAGGAACGAAGATTGTTATTCTTATTCCGATTTACCGTTACTCCGGTTATAGTATAACCAAGATAACGTCACTTTTTACTAAATTATTTTTCATCAAAAGCAAACAAAGGAATACACTTGAAAGAAAATTTAACCCATTATTGTATTAATTGAGTTCAATAAGTAGTTTAAATTTTAAGTCAATTAATACAGTATTCGAAGTTGGCAAGTAAGTATTTTTTTATTTATTTCGTTTAATTAATTATATTTCGTGCAGTTACATAAACTCGAATTTGTATTTTTCTTAGAAATCGTTTACAATCAGCAAAATAATTACATTTCTATAAATAAAACATAATTTTGTAGGTGAAAGAAGCATTGTAAATTTCCAAATTTTTAAATTTTTTGATAAGAAATCAACCTTGACCGAATTAAACCGTTTTAATCGTTTTAAAAAGTTTTGTGCTATTTGCGAATTGGCGCTCTATCAAAATAATGTTAATGTTAATATGGTAATGTTAATGTTAATATAGTTAATCTTAATATAGACTAAGAAGTCAGAGTAAAGTGGCACCTTTTCCGCGGACTTTACGCTTATACCCCAGCGAAAATAATTATTTTTATATGTTAATTATGTTGTTAATTATTTAAAATACATTTAGTTGAATAATAAATTATAATTAGATATAATATATCTTTTTATTTATGTAATATTGTATTATGAAAATTTAAATCAATAATTTATAGTGCATTATAAGTACAATTTTGTGTAATTTCAACTTTTAATTTGACGATTTAGTTTTTTTCTGTTATAAAAAATGCCTTTGAAAAAAAGTGAGTAACACTACCACTTCGTCACTATCTGAGGTCTAGAAAATAAGGACACAGGTGATATGAAAGTGTGCTCTTCATTTTTATTTCCAATATCTGTCTAGCTCAAATTTTAAAAGTTCGGCGGAATTATTCATACAAGATAAACTGTGCATTGATCCTAAGTATACGCTGAGCAAACGATAGTTTAGGCCCTGTAAGCTGAGTTGTCCTTGCAACTACCTGCTTGCATTTACTGGAGCAGGTATAAGAAATTGCTCCTCCCTCTGTAGGTCTCTCTCTTTCGCTCTCTCTCTCTCGGCTCAAACGATGAATAAATTCAGTAATAGGTTATTCTTTTATTGTTAATTTTGTTACAAAAAACGAATTGTTACAAGTACGAAAATTATATTTATGTATTTGTATTATGTTTAAAAGATTAACAATTTTCTTAAAAGTAGAAAAGTGAGTATCTAGGGAAAGCCAGCGTAGGCCTCGTGCAACGCCTACCCTCTCCCCCCTCTCCGAGTGTATCTACACAACCTGTTGATACTACTGCATAGCCCCGCCCACACAGCAAAAGTGTGCTTTCCGCAAAATCGATTATATGTCCTTGGCTATCTAAGTATTTTTCCCATTTATTTGAATATTTACGATTACTTTTATAAGCATTGTAAATATGAAACAAAAAATGTAAAAATATTTCAAATTATTAATGAACCTAAAAGTATAAAATTTTGTGCGTTATTCTAAAAAAAATAGAATATCAATCATCTCTGACCTAAAATTGGTTAAAGTTTTTTTATTTCTTACAGGTCACGTGAAACTGAGGGTCCATTAGAAATCAGTTTTACCAGTATTATATCGGCTGTTGCAGCATATCAACTGTTGACAAAACACACCTGAAGAGAGAAGAAAAGAAGAAAGAGAAGTTTAGCCCATTAGAGTAGAAAGTTGCAGCGTGTAATCGGCATTCAAATCGGGCGCTCGTGTGTATATACACAAGTCAGTGGCTCGTCCAAAGTCTCCGTGGAGTCGAAACTGTCTGAGGTTAAACAGTCGCCCCGGGGGTGGAAGGGGCAGCGCGCACGCGCGTCTTCGCTCGCTCTCGGCAGTCCAAAAAAGCGAGGGAGAGAAAAAGAGACGGAGGAGGCCTTCGCGCGAACGACTGAACTTTTAAAATATAACGGTCCCTCGGACCAACGATGAAGAACCCCTTCGGCTTTTTAGCATTTTTACGACGTGACCTAGATTTTCGGGGTCCACGCCGGTGCATATCGTGGGCGCTGACCCAACACGCCCGTAGAGCTGTGCATAGACGCATGGACGGGGAAAAAGAGAGGGAAAGAAAGAGAGAGAGAGATGAGAGAAGCAAGAGAGAAAGAGAAAGAAATAGAAGGAGAGAGAGAGAGAGAGAGAGAGACAGAGCAAGCTTTTGCGTTGCACTGTGTGCCGTGGCGCGCCAGGTCGCGCCCTCATAAAAAGGCAAGTACCGTACGCTTTTACCGTCGAGAAGAGAAGAGTGAGAGAGAAAGAAGACAACGACGGTCTTTGGCGCGCGGGAAAACACCGACGATGGTCTCTCGCCGAGCGTGAAAAACGAAAAGTGCAGCCCCGACGATGACAGGCTGAAGAGGGGGAAGGTGAGGAAGAGAGAAAGAGAAAGAGAGGAAAAACTCGCGTTGCCAAAATGTGGACCTACCGTTAGATCTTAACGATTCGAATCAGAAAGAGAAAGAGCGGGAGGGAGAGTTTATATTTATACCTACGTGTAGCTTTTCTTGAGGCCTGCAACAGCGGGGGTCTGTGCTCTGCGAAAACGTTTTTCGTTTTATGGCTCGTTCGCGCTGGCACACACATACTCTCTCTTCCTCTCTTTCTCTCTCTGTATACATGCTCAGCAGCCGCCACCCGACGGACCATAGGGCATATATATATATACACGCGTAGCATTCAAACAGTCGGTGAAAAATATCGTAAAAAAGGAAAAGAAGAAAAGCAAGCGGCCCGGAAAGAGCCCTGAGTGATAATGCTCCAAATAAATATAGTTATCGAGCGGCGTCTTTTATTTTATACGCCGCCTTAAAAAACAAGCTGGCATGGTTTTTACGAGCTCACTTTTTTAGAGGGTCCGTGGCGGCGCACGGTAAAAAACACAAACGTCGTAAAAAACAGAGCCACGCGCAATCGGACTAGGCACCGCCAGGCGGCCGCGTACGCGTGCGAGTTGGCGTATGGATGTGTTGTAGTTTTTTCTGAAGCGGGCGTTTTCCAACGACTTAGTTGTTTTTTACCTTAATTACGGTTGTAATTCCTCCGAGTAAAGCATTTATTGATGCGCCGACGTCTAGGGAAAAAGGTTAGCACTTGGATTTTTACTAGATTTTAATGTGTCGGTGAGCGTATTTTCCTTTATTGTGGGCTGTTATGTTGTTCGGATTTCTTTTTTTTTATGTAGGTATCTACTATAAAATGTTACATCTTCATATGTTGGATGTCAGTTTGTGGGATTGAGTAACAGCTTCTATTTGTTATTTGCATTATAATTGTTAATTATTTTCAATTTTCTTTCAATTATTGTAATGGGTGATGGATAAATAATTAGAATTAAATCTTTGCATTATTTTTCTGCAACATTATAATCAAAATTTAGTTAATACTGGAAAAATGACGAAAAAGTGTAAAGAAATTTGTTAAGTACTAGATGTCGAAGATTTATACTATTTTCAACTGAATATTTATGTAGAACATGATAAAACATTTGAAAATAGATATTTTTTTATATAAGTTTTAGGTAGTTTAATTAGCTAACTATTTTAATGTACTTAAACGGATAAAAGTAATATATCTTCCTAAAAATTGACTCATCATATTACAATTCGAATTATGAAATAATGAATATAAATGCATGTTACTTAATTGGAGTAAATAACGCACAACGCCAGACGAAACTGGTTTGTTGTTAGGTTAAATTGTTTTATTTTACAATCTCATATAAATCTTGAGAAACCGATTACCTTGAAGGAATTTTTTTCGTATTATTTCTAAAGTGAGTTTTTAAATTATTTAAGTAATAAATTTAAGAAATATATAAATATGTTTAAAAGAACTTAACTTAGCATTTAATACTTTGGCAAATATTATAAGACAGTTTTAGTTTAATGTTTTCATTGAAATTATTGAACAAGTTATAAAGGAAATTAAGTATTTAACAAAAAACAAGAATAAAATACTTATGTTATTTACTAAAGTATAATAAAATATTCTAAAATTTGTATGTTTTTGGATCTTGCAAAAGTGAAAAAATAAAATCTGCATTAATCGCAATTCTGATTACTCAGCGACCAGGAAAAATTGGAGTAATTATTGAATAATTGAATCGTTATACGCTGTGGGAATCCCGTCGGTTTGCAAGAATAATGATACTGAACTTGCAAATTAGCACTATATTTATGCGAATGATATCATTTATGAGGTAATCAGATGAATTAGTACAAAACACATTGGCACGTTTATTTTGCATACAAATCGACTATATAAGATACATAGAGCGTTAATAAATGATACTACAAACAAACAAACAAACAAACAAACATTTTCTCAGGATCAGTTTAACACTTGAATTTCATTTTAATAGATGTTAATTTATAAATTATGTGCAGAATTTGTAAAAAAGAAGTTTTCGAAATATTTCAACGCAGAAGGACTGATATTGATTTTGTTAAATTATTTGGTTTTGTTTAGAAAAACTACTAATGTTCCTTTGAAAAACAAATGTATTTTTAAACATATTATTTTTTACTTTTGTTGAGAATTTTTCCTTCTTCAAGACGTGTGAATAGTTTGTTAATTTGGTAATAAATTTTCAGTAAATATATGTTAAAAATATATTTTTCACAATAAATATCTTAGGTTTATACTATTGATGGTAATTTTATGTTTTGGTGTGTAAAAATATGTAAAAGTTGTAGTTTGTCAATTTTTCGACGTTTTTTTCTTGTGCGAATAACAATGCAGCGATTAAATATACAAATGGTTATTTCTATTTCTATATTTGCATAAAAAAATCTTCAATTCTTATTCGAAATGTCAATTATCAAAATAAGTTTTACTCAAAACTTATTTTTTAGATTTATTTTGAAACGAATAAAACACGTACGTATTTTATAATTACTAGTAAAATACATTTAATATTCACAACTATATAATTTTCGTGAAAACGTATAAAAGCAAAAAACGCTAAATTTCGCAAAATGAAAATGTATCTGCGAAGGTTCAAAATAATTCTCGAAAAACCTACACCGAGGATGTTGTAAACTTGTTAACGCCTGCTGCAAAGTTAAACAATTATTTTTAAACATTGCACAAGTTGGTAGAGTGCTAGTCGCGAATACATTAAAACCCCGTAAATATAATTATCCCAAAGTATCAGGCACTGGCAAGCTTTTATCTCGTTCGTACCTAACAAAATTTTCAAATAGTTATTAATATGTTTACTGCGCGGCGAACGAACTCACTGCAAATACCAATTACTTTGTTGCGGCAAGAGAATCTCGTTCTTGGAGCGAGCGCGTGTGTGCACGCGTTATGAAGTAATACGCCGAAGTATTACATTACTGATGAATTAAGAGAAAAGTGAGAGAGGGAGAGAACGAGAGACTCGCGTAGAAATATTATATTTAAGGTTTTCGCACGCAGCGCGCGTTTAGATTATAGTAATTAATTACGAGACGGGAGAGAAAGAGAAAGAGAGAGAGAACGCGAGCTGCTCGTGAGCTCGAAATCAAAGTGATCTACAATTTGGCGAGGCGATTACTAGCGAATTGGAATCACGAGCGTCCAAGCTCGCAATTCTATCATACGAAATTAAGAAACAGTACAAAGTTATTCCGTAAGTGTATCGCATATATAGAAAGTATAGCTTTAGTGTCGATTCATCGTGGCGTTAATTAAAGTTGACAAATTTCGAAAAACCTTTAAACGCATCGTAAAGTTAAAATACGGCGCGGGCGAGCCGCTTACACTCGCCCGGCAGCAAAAAATGCTCCGGTGTCGCTGCTGCCAAAGCATCTTCTCTCTCCCCCTCTCTCTCTTTCTCTCTCTCTCTCTCTCTCCCTCGACTGGTCGTCGACGCAGAAACCATTAATTCATAAAAAAAGCCTGGCATATACGCCGTCGCGCCTTCACGCACGAATACACATACACACATACATAGACGTATGTATGTACACCTATATGCACTCGCTCGCGAACAAGTGCCTGAACCTCTAACCCCGCGACCGCGCGGACAACTTTCCTGCTCTTTCTCCTTCTCTCTCTCTCTCTCTCTCTCTCTTGCGCGTCAGGACAGTCGACAAGAGAGAAGAAGACGCGCGGCGACGAGGCGAGGCTCGCTTGCTTGCTCGCTCGCTCGCTCGCTCGGCTTGTGCAATCATCGCACACACGCGCGTCCGATGCTTTGTCAATCACGGCTGGCCAACGGAGAGCGAGCGAGAAGGATTTCACTCCCCCGGCGCGTGTGTATGTGCACGCCAGACAAAGACGGAGCATGCTACTCGAGTACAGGAGAGGGAGAGAGAGAGAGAGAGAGAGAGAGAGCATAGAGAAGAGGTATTTTCGAGGTGCGCGCACAGGTCTTCCTCTTCTTCTCTCCGCTCCTCTCTCTTACTCTCTCTCTCTCTCTCTCTCTCTCGCTCGTGTGCGCGAGCGTATATGAGAGGCGAGCGAACGCGCGCGGGGCTTTTTACGAGGCGTTTAATCGCGCAGCGCGCCTAGGCGAAAGGGGCTTGTGGCACGCCACCCGGCGATCGCTTTACGCTCGCATAAATATGGCTTTCATAGGGAAGAGAGCCGACGAGGCACGTAGATTACGCGCGCGCGCGAGAGAGCGTATACCGACTAACGAATCCGCCGCTCGCGGATAATAGCGCGCGATTTACAATTAGGGAAGAATTAGGGATAATTAAGGAAGTGACATCGCGACTTCGCTCATCGACGGCAATATTTCAGCCAGGGACACACAGTCGTAATGCCGGGAGAGGAAGAGAGGGGAGTAGAGAGAGGCGTGCACACACACACACACACATACAGGTTCTTTTATTGATGCTGCGCGCCCAGCCGAGGTTATATGCTACATAGTTGTAAAGTATACACAGAATGCACACGCGAGTGAGAGAGAGAGAGAGAGGGGCAAGCTGTGCTTTAATTATATCGTAAGAGTATCGCTGTCCGAGTTGTCATTTCGCTTCGCCGCGCGAGATCGTCGCTCGGCGAGGGGGAAGAGCAAGAGAGTCGCCCGCCGCACGCGGTTAATAAGATATCCTTAATATAATAATACCAACTTTTAATGTAAACATCGGTATTATATTTCCTCGTATTTCAGACGTTATTTATTCTCTTTGCCACGCCGCGTTATTTTATTCGGCTTTTTATGAGGCTCCGAAGACGCCCGATTTAATTGCGTTTAAATATAATTCATATTATTTCCTCTTTATTTACAATAAATTATTTTCTCGATCGAGTGTGCTTTTCTTAATTAATATCAATATCAACCGATTTCTAAATTGTTTTTCATCGTGTAAATTAAGATGCAAACAATTAAAAACATTATAGATAAAGCTCTGACGTGTGTGAAAGGTATTCGTAGTTTTGTTGCACGAGTAAGATCTGACGATTTGATAAAGTAAAACTTTTTCAGGTTACCAGATTGATTTTACTGTCTTTTTCGTTAAAAGCATTTTTTCCCCTCCAAAAAACAAAGTTTCACAACTTACAAACCCGCACTAATAATGGATCGATAATGTGAAACAGTTGTAAAATGCTGCTGTAAAATGAAATTTTGATAATAAAAGCGTAAAAAAATGTAATAAATTTTTTAGTACTGTTTCCGAAACTGGGTTGCCAAATCGCGCTTTTATTGTTCACTTTTATTATACTAAACTTTTTAAACGTTTATAAAAGATACATATAATTGACCGGATTACGACTTTTGTATATAAACATATATACGTATATATATATATATATTATTTAAAATAATACATAAAATGTATACTAATTTGGTATTTATGTAAGTCTCGGCAAGGTTTGCATTTTATAGACGCAAAAAGTCAACGATAAAGATTGCGTCATTAGGGCAAATTGTAAAAGCCATCAATAGCAGTCCACTTTCCCCGTATAAGACAATTTACGAGGCGCACACCTCGGTACAAGAAAAAAATGCCGCTCGAAATTTTCGATTTATCAGACTAGCGCGCGCACCAAGAGGCTCGCGTTTTCCGCTTTATCTTGTAACACACGTGAAGCCGAGCGCAGGCTTAATAGCCTTAAATAAAGCGCGCGCTAAAAAGTCCGTAACACGAAGCTACCACGTACTACATTTGCGCGCTCGCTTACTCGCACGCGCGAGCGTAAGCTCGTGTTTTGAGAAATCTGTCTCGCGTCCCACTAAACTCGCTTTATACATAGCGCGTGCATTTAACGCGCGCGAGTGAGCGTTGTCTTAATTAATATATAAATTAGGGATGCGCGCGTTCACCTTTCGTGTAGCATCGGTGCATATATATATATACACGTACACGAAAGTGAGCGCTTTACACAGCAACGAGCTCGAAGCGCGAGAGGAATATCAACGCGCTCTCGAAAATCATAACTCACCGATCTCTTCCTGTGCCGTCCGGCGGAAGGGAAGAGAAGAGAGAGGGAGAGAGAAGGAAGAGGCATACGAAGGCGCCCGCGGGGTAATTAATTTCCTCGCATTGGAAACTAGTTTTCTTTACGACTCGGTTTTTCGTAGTTTCATTTTCATCGTATAACCTCGACGCACATACCCGTATGTATATACACATATGCGTATGTATATATACGCACACTCACGTACACGCGTATGTGTGTATATAAGAAAAAAGAAGTTTTATAATTCGAGCTTAAATGATTACAGTGCGCGCGATGAAAAATTGCCCTGTAAATGGCCGGACTTGTGAAAAACTTTTCAGATGTTCATTAGGCGCGCGCGCGTGCACAGTTGTATGCCCGCCGTGTGTGTATACACGCGTATTAACGAGAGTGTATATACGCGTGGGAAAAAGGGTTTTTATGTGTCTGTGCGTATATATACGCTCGACGCTGTGCGGCTCGCTCGCGCCCGCGCGCAAGAGAGAGAAGGAGGAAGAGAGAGAGAGAGAGAGAGAGAGATGTACGGTAACGGTACAGGCGTTCGTCCTATAAATATTGTACTATCGAATATATTTAGAAAGGATGCATTGTAATTAGAAAATTGAATTACTTTCTTTTTCTTTTGTACGTTTTATAAGCTTTTTTTTCGTTCTCAACTTTCATGACTTTTTCCACGCGTCTAATGTATTCCTAATTATACATGTCAAAATAATGAGAATAATCAGGCCGGTCGAAGTAAAACTTTCTTGTTACATAATTATTTTATATGCAACGTCAATGAGCTTAAAATATTACTCGTAATTTTTTCACTTCTCATGCTGCTATTTCCTGATATTGTAGGATGTTAACAATTCAGCATTTGAATATATCGAATAATCAATACATCTGTTAATTAATTAATTAACTAATTTTTAATTATGTTATAATTATAATTCCTAGATATAAAATTATTCACTATTTACGATTAAACCCGTTCTCCAAATCCAATTTATTTTCTATTACATATATGCTACTTTTCTCAAAGAAAGTATTTAAATGATTCAGCGCTAGATTTGCACAGCAAGATAAATATTATCACGATGTGATTTTGATACACTTGTTTTGTATGTTTGTGATAAGGCTATATATAAACTAAGCGTAAACTAAGTATACAGATACAATGTAAAAATCGCGTTGTAAATCTGCAGAGATAGTATATTTAATCAACAAAGAGTATCGTTCGAATGCAACGTAGCGGAAAGCAGCAATTACTCTTGGCTTTAAAAATACCGTGTTAAAATGCACTTATTTTAGTTAATAAATCATCGGCATTCGAGGCGCTCAATGGCTCGCGCTTTTGCTTGCTTGCACGCAAGCAAGTAAAAAAAAAAAGACCAACGGCGCGTACGAAGCACGAGAAATTGCTTATTTTCACTTTCCAATGAGACGCTCGCTCGTTCGCAGTCGGCACAATCCGTTAAATAACAAAAGTCAACGAGATTGTCGAGGCGCATTAAACACGCGTATTAGCAGCGATTTACATGGATTTCATTTTCGCGAGATTTATCGGTCCATTAATTAAGCGCCTCGCTCGCTCGCTGGCTCTCTGTGCGCGCGGCTCGTAACGATTTTATAACGTTTCAATACAAATTTTCAATCGCCGTATATACGCGCGCGCGCGCGAGAGAGACTTTTTCTCCCTCTCTCTCTCTCTTTCTCCCCCGCTGTAGCCGCTACTTTTAATAACACACGCGCGCGCGCTCGCAAGCTGGTATACAAGGAATTAATAGACGTATACCCACACGAGAACGAGCATCGGGTTTATATATATATATATATATATATATATATATATACACATACACAAACATATACCTATGTGTATATATACGTGATGCGCTTTGCAAAGACTTCGTTCGCGAGAGATGCTCGCACGCGGGGGGATGAGGAAGAAGAAGGAGGCGGCCGGCCGCGCGCGCATGAGGCACCCATGGCGAGCTCGCTGGCGTATATGACAAAATTTATAACCTCAGAGGCGTGTTCGGTTAACCTCGCAGCCCGAACGCTGCGTGCGCCATACAGCACAACGTATACAGATACATACATACTTACATACTTGCACGTCTTGTGTGCGATGCGCATATGTGTGTGTATATATAATACGCACGTGCATTGCTATATATATATATATATATATATATATACGAGAGAAATTCTGCCAAGTGCGCTGCTAAAATGCACGCACTGTACTGCGGGGTTGGAGAGAAAAAAAAGCTTACGCCGAAAAGTACGTACGAGCGCTGTTGTTACAGATATATATATATACGTAGCGTTTTGGTGGCGCTTGCAGGTGTGAAATATATAGGGGTAGCCGTGGGGGAATGATTTTCGCTATATATATATATATATATATGCATAGAAGCGCGAGCCTATGCACCGGCCGCGTCAAATATATCACGTGGAGCAGAGTACAGGCAAGCTCATGGTACACACCGATTCTCGTGCTCAGATAAACGCTTTGCATTAATGTGATGTAGTGTAACGGCCTCCTAGTATTATTTTACGCGACTCTCTCTCTCTCTCTCTCTCACTACGCGGGGTTTAAAGCACTCGGAAGAAGTTGTAATGAGTTTAAATTAATTTATGGATCTAAAGAAGATTACGCTTTTTATCGGCCCCGAGTAATTCACTTTTCGCGCGTTATTTTAGGTGAATTCGCGCGCAGGTGATGTATGGCACGCTGGCCATTTAATTCGCGTACATATATGTATATACTTTAACTTTCGAATGTTTATAAATAATTACGGCGTACAGCGTGGATGATAATCCGGCAAAAATCGCGGTATTTTTCTTGTCGCATATGTAATAACTCGGGGAGTCGCTCTGCGCCGTGCGAGGATGAAAAGTCGCGTTTCATTGGAAATGTTTGCGTTCCTAAATTTATTGCTCTTTAATAATCGCGCCTACTGGTTTTAAAAGCGCGTACCTTTAAAACGCAAAAAGTCCCGTTAATATATATTATAATATGATGAATTAGCAACTGAATAGACTCTAAATTCTCCATAATGGGATCTTAGTCTCATGGGGCGCGCGCTATAGGGTTAGTTTCGACTAGCGCGCGATATTAATAAAGCCAGAAATTCCACGATTTAGTTAACACTATCGCCAAAGCGATCTTGCGTTACGCAATACCAGTCCATCCATCACCTTGTGGGCTTCTTAGAAAAAGCATCGAGAGAAGAAAAAAAAAATATATATATATCTCACGGCGTTGAAAAATCGTTGCAGTAAACCTGTCAAATTATCGGCTCATTCACAGTTACATAAAACACGTTCGTGCGCGGGTATTTCAGCGCTGCGCAGAGCAAGCAAGCGAGCGAGCGAGCGCGCTCACAATATCATGAATGAATCTTTGGGTTCGCGAGGGTTTCATTCATCCTTTCGCGCGCACGCGTTCACCCCGCCTGCTTGGCTGCGGATGCCTTGGTTGCCCTGTACGCGCGCGCTGCCTCCCTGCTAAGTATCAAGATCGAGAAACGAGCGACTATCAAATTCGTATATCTGCCCCGAGAAAAGCACGAAAAATACGAGCATCAGACAAAGGTAAAAAACATATCTTGCGCGCGAGGTGTGCGGAGAGAGAGAGAGAGAGAGAGAAAGATACGAAAGAGAGAAAAATAAAGGCAAAGGTAAGTGGTTACACACGCGAAAATCCCTCTCTTTCTCTCGTTCGCTTATACGGGGGAGAGATATTTTTATTACGGCTGCTCGTATACATACATTGCTCGCCGATCTCGCTCGCGTCCGCTTCTCTCTCTCTCTCTCTCTCTCTTAACTTGCTCCTTTTGCTCCTGGAGGCTTTTTATTATTTGCCGAGGGAGAAAAAGCTTGCTCTCGGTAAATGCATTTCTTTCGCCTCGATCTATCGATGGGCAATCGATGAAAGAGGTCGGTACAGGGCGGTCCGTGGGCGGAGCGCTCGAGCCGTGCCCGCGCGCTGCGTGTTGGTTTTTCTGTTTGGGGGGCTCTTTCCTCTCTTTCTCTCCCGCTCTCGCCGTATCTCCGATCGTATTTGTAAATAGTTCATTTGTTCCCCTCTCGCGCTCGCGATCGCCTTTTTTGCGCCTGTCCGCGAAATTTAAAGCCGTGGTCGCTCCCACTCTGCCCCTGCTCGCGATACTTTCTCTCCATCTCTGTCTGTCTCTCTCTCTCTCTCTCTCTCTCGATGAGGAAGAGAGCGCACTTAACAATTATTTTTTCGAGAACTCCATACTCGTTAATCCTTTTTGATAAGTCTTCGTTGCGCGCGAGAGAGAGAGAGAGAGAGAGAGAGAGAGAGAGAGAGAGAGAGAGAGAGAGAGAAATAGAGAGAGATGCGCGGCCACGAAGCCTCGTGTGGGCGTGAAAAAAGAATCGCGAGACGCGGGAGTCGTAAATCAAAACGGCGTGTCTTTAGCAAATTACAAACTTTACATTGATTAAGGGTTCACGTTCGCGAGCGAGCGCGCTGTTTGATTTAATTAAGATCGCACGAGTTTGAAAAGTAGATTGACCGGGTTAATATAGCGATCATATATCTTCGGTCGAGCCTCTCTGCTGCGTTTGCATTTCCTTTTTTTTCGCCTTCTTTTTGCCTTTTATCGATTGTTTGATCCTATAAATCAATTGATCCAATACCTCCGCCGAGTGCCCGTGTGTATTTACCTTTTTTGATTTTCAATATAAGAATTATACTTTGGAGCGCGCGAAGCATAAATTCGTAGGCTCTATACAGTGGTACTACCTTGTTACCGAGGGCAATAATAATGTTGATTAAAGTTTTAAATTGACTTTGATAAACAAATAAAGATTCAAACAATAGTAAGGAAATTGTAGGGAAATTTATAAAGGTGTAAGGATTATATAGATGTATATCATATTACGATATTTCAAAATACTAGATTGATATTTTAAAGTAATGCTACTCTTTCGTAAAAAAAATTAATACCATAAATCAACAATAACTTACAATATAGTCGGTTAGGCTAAAATAAATTTTATCGTGTGATTTTGTATTCAACCAACTGGACATTTTTAATTCAAAGTATGATTTAGTATTACGTCTTTTGTGACATAACATCTTGAAAAAGAACTTCGTCTTGTAAGATTAACTACTTAATCTTGGAAACTATTAAAGATCATTTTAAATAGAGAAAAGAAAACTAAGGAAAATTGTTTTTATTCGCGTGTGTCAAAATTAAAAAATATAGATTTGTTTCCGAAGTTATGAAATTTTGAAGTTGTTTTATTTTCTCTGTTTTCAAATAATGTTTTAGATTTTCATAAATTAAATGATAACCATTTCAAGAACAGGATTTTTTCCAGATTTTTCTCAATAAGGGCTAAAAACGTTCGGAACTTGAGTTTTTTTTAAATTTTAGCGTTTAATATTGCAGCTGATTTTGTACTTTATGATGTTATATGAGATTTTATGTAAACAAAGATATTTGACAATTGGAAAATTGCTAAAGCGAAAGAAAATCAATATAAAAGGTATTATCTCTCGAACGAAGACAGCAAAGACAAAGAAAATGAGTCGTGCCGCATAACAAACATTAAAATCGGGGATATTAAAGTTCATTCGAAGCTTGGGTTTAAAGTAAAGCAGTTTATAGTCAAAAAATAATCGAGATCTAGTTAGTTTTAAGTTTAATTTTTGCTATAGGGCATATGTACACAAGTACATCATGATTAAGTATAAAATAGTAAATATCCGAATAGGGCTATAATGCAGTGGGTAAAATCAATATTATTTTTTTAACACTTAGTTCCTGCATCTCAAATTTTCCATGAATCATGTGAAATTAAAAGAGGTGATCTATAAAAGTAGTACAAACCTGTTATTACATGATATTGTGACTTCTACATCTATGTAGAAGCAGCCTTTGAGATAGCGAAAAGAAAATTTTCAAGAAACCTTCAGGTACAAAATGGTTTTCTGATTTCCACAATCCAATCACATACTTTTTAGAATATATACGTATGGATGTTATGTATGCGTGTTTGGATGTGTGCGTATATGCATTTATATCTCAGGACTTACTAATCGGATTGAAATCGGATCGGCTTATTTTCTTAGTCTTTGCTTTCTTAATCCAGGAAAGAGTAGCTTGTTTGCTAAATTTAAGTTCCCTTTGTTTATAGTTATTTTTCAATTGCTCTTTTTCGTTTCTTCTTCGTTTTCTTACTGTAAAGTTGATATTGCTCATACGTAGGAAATCACATATGAAACCAGATAAAATTTTCTACAGTTTACAAAATAATCTTGTTGATAGCAATGGTATTTATTTCCACAACTTCAAAATAGGATATTTTACACTGTTTTCTACTTTACATATTTTTGTTTATTAACGTGTAGAAAGGATTTTAATGTGCATAATCACATTTAAACATGTAGTTAAAATGTATTTACTAACGAGTTAAAATTTATAAGAACTTTTTAGAGTTTTTAGACTTTTCAGGTTTTGCTAAGATATACATGGAAAACAATTTTGTAGTAATTTTCGGGGAAATATGAGCCTGTCTATCACACTGTTAGTATAGAAAATGGTAATTTTTACTACGGATTTTACTCATACGGATAGGGTATAATTTATTTTCTACTTTTAAAATGATATTTAAGTCTTTTCAAAGTTAAAGGATTACCATTTTAAGAAAAAGCATTTTTCAAAACTTTTTTCAAAATAAAGCTAAAGATGTCCAGAACTTCAGGTTTCTTGGACGTTGGAGTCTAATGTTGCAGCTTTCTTCATATTTCTATATCCAAAACTGTATCCAAATGTATGGGCAAAATCCCTGACCAGCTGGTAATACACTCTCCTAGTAAGTTTTATAAAGAATACCAGAAAATATTCTGAAAGTGGACAAAAAAACTTTTAATTTAAGCTTTATTTCTTTAAAATATGTTTATTTCTCAGGAAATGAAAAGTAATATAATATAGATTAATGGATTGTATTTTAAGCTTTCTTATCACTCGTTGTTGATTGCTAATAATTTTCTGAAGAATTAACATTTTTCAATACAAAAAAAAGCTTAAATAAATGGTTTTTTCCATTTCAAAATCTTTATTGCTATTCTCTGCAACTTACATATTATTAAAATTACAATCAAAGAAAGAGACATCATTTTTGTCACGAATAGTTCATTTTGAAAATTTAATAGCGTGTACATACAAGGGCTATTTGATAAAATAGCCCAACGACGATTCTGAAATCGCTGGGAAACAGGTCTTTTTTAGGCCAATGAACCCAATTGCAAAGTTCACCTCATACCTTCTCCTTGTCAGTGTAAGCTTTTATATTTAAAACTATATAGCATCCTCCGTCTCAGTTTCGTCTAAGATTACAATGTCATTTAACTCATTTTCTAACAGTATTAAATTGATGAAACTTCGTGGTATATGATATTTTTTGTAACTTCTTGATTTTTTAATAGCAGCATGTATTAGATTTATGAATTTCCAGTTTTTTGGAAACTGTTTTATTTAATTGTCGATAGACATATATAAGAAAAATCGTTTGATCATAAATCTATACTAATATGTTTGAAAAAAAAGTTGTGAAAAATTTTTGCGTGTGGCACACCACGTTATTTTCGCATCTAGTGAAAAGTTAATATACTATACATATGCACGAAGCATTACTTTTGTAGCGTTACTTTTATTGTTGTAATTTATGTTTTTTTTATTCTTTCGAGATGAAATATAACTAAAAATCTTCTTGGTTATATGTCAAGAAACCTGAATACAAATTTGGTTGTGATTGATAGAGTAGTTTGTTTATTCTGGGAAAACTAATATGTAGGGTAGCAATTTTTTAATGGAGAAATGCCATGTAAATGTCCATGATAATTCTGTAAATATATGTATTTTTGCATATTATATGAGATTGCATTCGAAATACTGGGCTTCATTATATAAGATATCAAAAATTGTCTCTCAAAGTTTCGCTAAAATAATTTCCCGGGAGGGTGTGCAGCTCTTCTTGTACGTATTTACTAGATCTGGTTATGAAAAAACTAGCGATAGTAGAGTCAGCTAAAACTGTTTAGAAATATATTTTCACAATTTTAAATAATGCATTTTAGAATTAATTTTAAATTTCTTCCCTAACGATTTGAAATTAAAAAACTTTTTGAAATTTAGAAGTGATTTTTTTTAATATAGGAGTCAGGAACTAAAAGTCAACATTTACTTTCCTGCAATAAGATTGTTAAATAAAATGGCTTGTAATTTTATGCAATTCATAGACCAACATGTATAACCTATATAAGCTTCATAAAAGTATGTATTTAATTTAATGATATTTCACGTACATTCGTAATATTATGTATAATTTTCAAAAATTTGCATACCCCAAAAAATAATTGAATGAAAAGGACGAAGCCTGAACTATCGGTCCCACGGCACGAAGCATGTGAAAAAGTGCTCTGCTCCAATAAGTTAAACTGTGCGTGCGATCAGGCTTGGCAAAAAGAGACTGCGAGCCTTTCTTCATTTGCAAAAAGAATCCTTTTCGTTACGGCTCGTGTAATTCAAAGCCAAAACGCTGTAGTTTATTTGGAATGCGCTCGAGCGACGTCTTTAGCGGGACGTAAATTAAGAAAAGGGCTGAGAGGCGAGAGTGTGTTCTCTCCTCGTCATGCGCGGAATTCGCGCAGGCACGCTCTCGGGGTCTCGGCGCGTGCGCGCTTGAAAAATTGTACCACCGCCGCCAAAGGGCCGCGACCCTTCGGGGTCACGCTCCGCGCTAAATCACCGAAACGCATGCGCAGCCACATTAAAATAAAAGCTTCATTTTTTGCGCATTTCTCGGCCCAACGACGACGAGTGCCTTAGAAGAGAGAGAGAGAGAGATGGTATTGCAAGAGAGCAGGGGGATGACGTTAAATTCGTTACCAGCTGAATTTATGGACGACTTAAGTGTTATGAGATGCGTTAAATTAGATGCGTTTTGGATGCACTTTCTGAGCGCCCCCGACTCGCTAAGAGAGCGCGGGGTGTTCAATCGTACTGATAGATGGCCGGACCTCTCCGTCTCTCTCTCTCTCTCTCTCTCTCTTTCTCCCTCTTCCTTTCTCCCTTTCAATCGGACGTTCGCTCAGAGTACAACGCTCGGACTTAATTTGTTTTGCCGGAATTGCCCCATTGTCGGAATCTCTATGCCATTTCAAAACGTCGTTTCTCACTCCGTTTGTCACGCTACGCAGAAATATTGATATTTGCTTTTAATTTTAGATGAAAATCGCCGAACGTGTATAGGTGCGTCTGTGCTTTCAAAAACGAAAAAACGCACTCGAAAATTCCAGGCTTGCGCGCACGCACTGTGACAAAACGTATTTTTCGCCATAATCATATACGCGGCCGCTTAGGATCGGCGTGTGCAGTTGCGCGTCGAAGAGAGCCCGCGATAATATCTCTCCGTCCTCGCCAATAAACGCTTTATCTCCGTGTGCGCGCGCGCACACACGGTTTGTGTTGTGTGTACCTACTTTAATGCTCGATGAAAAGGTTTTATGGGTTTGCTTAGCAGTAGTAAAATCGTCGAGTCGTAAGCTTTATTCTTCGTCAAACTTCTTTGTCGCTCTTAAAGCTCTTCACTCGTTGTAAAAATAGAAACTTTCATAAGCAAAATAACACGTTTACCTTTAATGAATTACTATGCTGAAAAATGTTAAAGTGAACTTAAAAGGCAATAAAATATCGTATGAAAACTAGCCAAACATTATTATTTATGCATTAATAATGTATTGCTTATAATAAAGATATTAACATTTTACAATAAAGTTATTTATATATTTTTATATAGATTGTTAGAAATTTTTAACGGAAACAAAAAAAAAATCACAATCTGTAATTTGTAGATGTCTTGATTTTATAAAACACGACAGATTATCAGTCCGCACGATCTTCAGAATCTATAAGATCTATACCGTCGAAACCCGCTTACATAAAGCACCGGAAACGAGCCGCTCGCACTGCGGAACTGTCGCTTCCACGCGACGAATACCAATATCATCCGTCTCGCTATATATATATACACATAAACCGTCATCATCTTACAAACCTCACACTCCACAATTCGAAAATCCCCTTAAATCCATACAAAACCGCACACCATACAGATTACCAGATAAATTTTTCTCACTCAACAACACGTTAGAAATATTGAAAAACAGCTCACCATACGCGCACAGCAATGAAAGACCTTTTTTTTCATTCTCGGAAAAAGTTTATGTCCTTTGTCAATTGCCCCGTACTCATATCGCACAAATGTAGAGGCATACACACATATTATACATACGTAATCGATATCAATCATTTGCGATCCGGCAGAGATACAGAATAAACTACCATAGGGTCAGGGGAAAAAATACGCGCGCGCGTTCATTGTCGATAATCGAGTGTGAGTCCATTCTCGTTTCTCAAGTAGCGTGGCCAATTGTCGGGGCCGTTTTTCCGAAATCGAATTGAATCGCGTGCGGCATGTTCGGGACCGCCCAGGTCCTCGAGCGCCCATTGATTTCCGCTCAAAGAGCAGAACAAAACCTCAAAAGCCACAAATATATATTCTCTCTCTTTCTCGCGCGCGATATGTTGGTTACGCGCGACATTGAGCCCGGGCAACACGTCGCTCAATAAATCTGTGGCGCTGTTCGCGCCGGAGAATAATAAATGGCGTTCCGGCCCGACGAGCATGTTGAATGCCTAAAGTTCTTCTGTCGACATGGTAGTCACAATATTGGGGGAGTGCCATTACCATTGCCTCTTTCTCTCTCATACGCACATCATTCTTTTTTCCCCTCCTCATCGTTCTTTATCTCTTCTCCGCTTCAGTTAAAGGGATACGAGGACAGCTGGAGCGCTTTTTGGCTTTCCGCTCAATTGGCCAACGGCTCGTTCCTTTTAGCAGCGCCGACGGAATATAATCGAAGTATCTGTGAACTTTTCTCTCTCTCTCTCTCGGTTCTCACTTTGCTGCTGCTGCTGTTGCTCTCACAGACGGCGCGTCGACGGGAGAGAGAGGGAGAGACGAAGAGATCCGTGACCGGAGCATTTAACGACGGGTACTAAATGCATATAACATTCGAAATTGATGGTTCAATGTTTCTCGGAACGTTTTCAGCATAGGAAGAAAAAAAAATGGATTTTTAAGCGCGCGCTCGCGCACCGGCTAGAAAAAACGGCGCCGATTTATTACGACGACGACGAGTCTACAATTTTAAAGCGATGAGGATATTTTTTTACGCTGCGACATACACACACACACACACACACGGCGCACTCGATCCCAGGTATATATACTCTGTTTTTCATTAAAAACACACTTTTTCACGTAGATGAGTCTGTTAAAAAAAGCGCACCTTGTTAGCTTTTAATCATAGTCATTTGTTCGCCGCTTCATTTCACAATCTCTTCGTTTCCTCAACGGGTAACAGTAACTTTATTTTCTTGTGTACGAGGTGCATGCGCGCGTTTACGTAAACCCGGTGTGTGTGCATCCTCTGAAACATAATACACCCGACGATTATATTTGCATGCAACTTCACCGTTTGATAATTGTTATATTTCACAAGCGAGAATAGAATCGACTCTATACAAGACATAAAATTATTGCTATTCGTATGCTGTTGATAATCCAAAAGTATACATTATATACATTAAAGAAACCTTGAACAGATTGCGATTTGCTTACTATATACATCACGTCGCATCGATTCATGCGCTTGGGGTGAATAATTTTAATTAACAAATCACCGCTGCCGAGGTTCCCTCATAAATCCCCCGCGCTAATATTCAGTTATGAGAGCCGGAAAGAGGCGCGTACGTATATATGCGTTATACAGAAGATTCGCGCAGCTTGCGACGCTTGCGCGAGAGAGAATCGAATAAAAGGAAGGCGCGCAGCGACGGCGGCAGCAGCAGCAGCAGCATACGCCGCGCTTTCGTTGTGATTTATCAGGCATTAATCCCCGCGAAGCGTCCACCGATCACTAGAGAAAAAGAGCGAGAGAGAGAGAGAGCGGGAGTCCTAACAATTCCTCCATTAGAGATATGTTAAAAACAAGGTATGCGTATATATACGTGTCTGTGTGTATACGTAGCGCGCGCGAGGCGAGCATAATTCGCAGCTAAAGAATTGTCAGGCGAAGAAAAGGCCGTAAAATATATGTGTACGCGGCGAGCGTGTGCGCGCGTTGGCGCAGGGGAGGGCGAAACTGCAGGATCCCCGACTCGACTGCGTATGGTGGAGAAGGAGAAGGAGAGAGGTAGAGACAGAGATCGAGAGAACGAGAAAGAGAGAGGGACTCGGAAGGGTAAAGAAACATTATCCGCGAAACTAACTCCTCGATCCCATCGGCCAAATCGATGTGCCACACTTTTTCCCTCACCCCGTTCACTCTCCCTCTCTCTTTTTACTCGCGCATCTCTCTTTCTTCGTCGCTGCTTCCTCGTGCTTCTTTTCCTTCTCGCTTTCTCCCTCAGTGGGGATCGCATATGTGTGTGTGCGTCCCTCGTTTAGTGCAATTCTATTAAGGAATACGAAAAATTTTAATGTATCATTTTACATGTTTAATGACCCACGGAGCAGGCGAGAGGATATTAATTATTGTCCTCCCCAGGTGAGAGGAGCGAGGCGTAACTGTTTTCCTTTAACAAAGTCTTTGATTTACTGGATATTTTTGTAATACTTTTTCAACGCTAACTCTAGAGAGGAGGTGACGCCGAGAGGAAATATTTTGTTACAAACCTAACAGAATTTGAGCGTGATGTATTGGTTATAATGAGAACGCCATGGGAAATTGGTGGAAATATAAGATTTCCACTTCACGGCGTGAAAATATGCATAAAGGTTAATTGAATATCTCGTGTTGTTTCGGTAACAAATTGTACGTTTGATCCGAGAATAACAGCTTTATCCGATATTGATTAGTGGTTATAAATAAAAATATTTAAATTTTTCATAAAATTTGTTTAACGTACCCTATAATAAACAAATCATTACGAACATTTGTCCATAATCATTGAAAAAGGATAGTGGAGAACGCTCAGTTTTACTACTTTGATGCAACTACCTGCTCGTAAATTTAATGAGATATCGCCTAATATTCTGACCCTCGCGAAAAAATGTCACTTATATACCAGTATACATGAACGGTACACAGTAAATACACTGTAAGAGGCAAAAAAGTGGCGTATGAATATTACGAGCTCCCCCCGTTCATCTAGCAGATCCGTTAAAATTACCAGACTCGGCAGTCGTCGTCGTCGTCGTCGTATATATATAAGTACACACGAGGTGTCTCATCGAGTGGCTCGCACGTCCGTTATAACAATGCGCGCACACGCGCTCGTCCCTAAAGGTAAGTCACACGCGTGCGCGACTATATTCTCCCAGTCAAAAATCACGCAAGGGGAGAGGAGAGAGCGCAACACACGGCAGCTATATATCCCGTGACGATGACTACTACGATGAGGCGCTAGTGCTCGTCAACTGGTCGTCAAAACATCCCCCGAAGAATCCATGACGAATTTCCTAGGTGGCTAACGGGGCCGTACCGAGAGGATCCCAGTGTAGATACATATATATGCAGTGGCTGCTTATGCGTGTATATGTATGGATACATATATACACAGACACATGCAGAGCTTGACAATGTGTGACCGCAAATAAACGAGCGGCAGCAACAGGGGGCGCTTGCGAGCATTCAGCCTCGGACAGCCTATCATTTGTCACGTTCTCTCCTCTCTTGCTCGCTCGCTCTCGGCCTATCTAATGAAACTGCTTTTAGAGATGCGCGCGCGCTGCTTTTCTTTTTGTATATGCGCGAGGAGTCGCACACATATACACGATGCACGCGAGAAAGAGAGATAGAGAGAGAGAGAGAGAGAGTGAGAGAGCCTTAGGGGCACCTGGCACCTACTCTTTATTATTCTCCACGCTGCTTTCCCAACTCTCGAGACTACGTTACATTTATTTTTTTATACGCGAGCCCATTGTGTCCTTCTCCTCGGTAGTCTCTCCCTCTGTGTATATGTGTACACGAGTGTGGGTTAGGCTCTCAAGTGGCGTGCTTTGACACGTACGGTGGCGCATCCTCTTCAGAAGCCTTTTTTTCATGCCGTGATTGTTCGACAGGAAATCCCGAAAACACGTGGATTTCTTCTTCTTATTCTTCGACGTCTTCGTCGTTGTTGTCTCGCTCTTTGCAACGGAGTACTTCTGACTTTTTTGCCTTTTTTTCTTCTCCCTCAACTGCGCTTAGGCTAACAATGAGAGCAAAGAGACGTCGATAAATATTGATTATTCTCTGCGCTTTCTTCATAGCTGAACTTTTGGTGAAACGCGTGTGAACGACCTGCTGTTGCTGGACGATCTAGAAGCGTTCCGTTTGACGTAAAATTGAGTGCTTTTGTGTATAAATAAAAAGTTCCGTAGCTGCTCACACGAGTGCATGAAAAACTCGTTAACTTTCTGAATAGAATCAACTCTATAAAATGTTTTTAATTCGTTATCGTCGAACTATAAAAAAAAGTTATAGATGCCTTCGTCTTTGTCCTGATGATTGATTATCGCGACATTGTTAGAAAACATTTTGTAATTTATCCATACATATAATAAATCTCGGACTATAATAGCATAATAGATGCATCGTTTTTGGTTACTCTCTTTGGGATCATTTTCGTATTCAATGGCGATAGAATTTATGAATCCGAAATGTAAGAGCGCACATTTGCATAGCACATATTTCAGAATGGAGCGCGCCGGGCGCACAGTAGTGCGAAACATTGCTAAATGTCTCATTATGGAACAACAAACCTGATTAATTCTTTTGCATCGTGAAATATTTCATACGTCTTCTTTATCACCAACGTCAAAGTGTTACAATATGCATAACAGTTTGTACAAGAAAAAAAAACAAAGAAATTATATATTTTTTTTATATTTTAAAAGCAGTTGATATAAATATTTGACGTTTATGTGGTTATGATATTTTGTTACATATTTACTTTCCGCGATGACTGAAACGCAAAATACTAGTATTTCAAACTTAAAATGACTTTAAAATTAACGATATTAAGTTACGAGCAAATTAGGGGTTGGCGAGAACGCTTGATTCATATGATTTAACACGGCTACGTCACTACAGTGCTAAACTGTATATGGATCGAGCAAATTTCACACACACGTTTTCCGACGGCACCTCGCAAGTGCCATTTATTAAGTCAAAAACAAGCGATGTAATTTATACCTTTGTCAGTGTGAAAAATTGGATATTGGAAAAAAGATTATTCGATCAAAAATGACGATAAATCTGAAAATAAAATGAGAAACTATTTCAATTTAGTTTGGCGAAAAATATTATTTACAGATAACACTTGCTGTTTTGTAAATGTTTCTTCCTACATCAGTTGTGCTCAATGCTATAAAGTAACACTTACTAGTGGTTTTAAGAATAGTATCTAAGGATGTATAAACTATTATACTGCAATTAGTATTGTTTACTCGATAAATACTCTCCTACCACGATTTTGTCGTAACTGGAAAACATCAAGAATTTCATCGAAAACTAGGCAAAGCTATCATGTTAGTTTTAATAGTAATTTTTAATAATCATGACTATACGTATAACACAATTAATTGTTGAGCATTTAAAAAACTGTTATAGTCATACTTCGCACAGCAAACCGACCAATTCTTATTAAACTTGTATATAACGATGAGCCCTTACGAATAGTACACCATTTTACATCTACATATTATAAATAACATGAGAAAGACGAGCTGTGCGCGTCCAGCACGCAGGCGGCGCGTATGTATATATATATACAAGCGCGCTTTGTGCAATCATTTTAATTGACCGATTGAGCCGAGATCCGCATTAGAATCGCTCTTTATATTTACGCTCACGATCGAGCCTCAACTGCTTGTGCGCGCGCGCGCGTGCGAAGGACTCTCAGCTCTCGGCAAACGTGCCTCATGCGCAAATTGTATCATGATTATTTTACGCTTGTTCATCTCCACGCGCTTCACTCACCCGCGCCCGTCGTGCAATGTCCGGCTTTTCACAGCGATGGTGGGCCTCTCCCGTTAGAAGGCGCGAGCAGCGCGCTTATATATACATTGTGCGTATATATATATATACATCCAGCGTGCGAGCGAGCGCGTATCCAAAGAAAAAGCCACGGCTCTTCACTCATCACGCATGTCACATAACATACAATGATGGAAATGACACTTCTCTCGCTCTCCCTTCGGGGTAAAGCAAAGGTTGAAAGGCAGCGGAAGAAATATAGTGATGGGACTCGCGCGTGTAGCAGAGACGCGTGCAAGCGTCTTTTCACTCGTTACGGTGTGCGGTAGGACCCGTGCACGCGTATATAGGTATATATGCTCGCCTTCTCCTACCGCTGACTCTGCAAGCGCACGAGAGAACGGACTTCATTTTAGAATTATCTACAATTTTCTCCGAAGTACTGATAATGAGTGAGATACATGGTTGGCCTGCCGACGGCGCGACGAGACGAGCCGAGCGTTTAATGCGTTCTCGCTGATTGTTATGAGATTTCTTTCGTACTCGCCGCCGCCGCCGCCGTGAGTATTGCTTCTCATGTGTGTGTGTGCGCGCACTTCTCGAGAGTCCCGCGTAAATCTTTCGCTCGGATATTGCGAGTATTCCCGCGTATAATAAGCTTTTGCCCGATTGTCTTTTTATTTCGTACCGCTCCTATTGATTTCTGTCTGAGCAGAGAGGTGAGCTTTCGAAACGGTTGAACACAACGCGCGACGTCTTTTCGGGACGAATGCTTTCCAATTATCGTTTAATTTACATGTACGTGAGAAGTGTGCGACTTTATTAAAATTACTGGAAACATTGTACGCTGCGAGCTGAAATGATTTTGTGCTCGCGTCGGGAGAGACCTCGAAACAAAGAGGCATGAAATTGATGATTTTTCTGAGGGATAAAAGAGTGAATGGCTGCGCGCGTTATGGACAAAAAAACTAAATTGTTTTTGTGCAGCGATTTGTAGATTTGACAGATAAATATGGCGTGTATGTAAGTGTGTTATATACGGCAATGGAGATTAAGAAATAAATATTGTTGTAAAAGGACTAAACGTGTATACACGCGGCCGCATGAAAATTAGATTACGACTTTATTATCTGACGATACATCAAGTTTCTTGCGCGCTGCCGACAGGTAGATTGTAATTATGAAGGTTAATATGTTAATGAAGCGTCATGTGTCTTGGCCGCTAATAAGGATAAGATGAGTTTCGTGAAGAGAATAATACACCGACGCCGCGCGCATACATTCAAATTAATCAAGCCGCGTTCTCGCTCCTAATGTTATCTCGCGCGCTTCATAACCGGATTTAAAGGATGTGTTTCTTGCCTTCGTTTTGTTTCTTTGTTTGGAAGTATCTTAAAGAGCATTTGGTACGATTAATATTTTACAGATAAAGCGTAATAACGTACATTATAGATAAAAAAAGAATAAAAAAAATGTGAAAAAATTATCTACTTAACAGTTACATTATACATTTTGAGAAAAACTGTTTAATCACATATCCAAGACAGTTTTAAAATACAGTTTCGTAATTCATAACGACTCCGTTTGAAAAATTCAAAGAAGACGATGATCCTCTCTCGGTCTTTTGGCTTCTCGACTCTTCGTAAATGTGTCCGCCTCGAATTAATACAAGTTAATACGGAAGGCAAGGTATTCGCACGGGCGAAAGTCTCCTCTACCCCTGATAATCTTAAAATCACAAGTTAATTCGGTATCATCCAAACAGAACACCTGAAAATCTCATAATCCTAAACACTTTAGAACGCTCAGCGCGCACGTTCGCCTAAGTGGATTCGGGAGCTCCGTTTCGGTAGCGAACCGGCGCTAAGCTGATTTGCCGACCGCGCGGTCACAATATTATCTCGCTCTCGTATATATATATATATATATGCGCATGCGTATATATAATATAAGAAGAGCACTAGCTGCTACCGAAACGCGTTGGTGTCGCTTTCGAAATCCAGAGCTGATTTATAAGAAAATAAAATACTCGAATCGTAATCCCTCGAATGCGTGTTATCTTAGGTCACATTCTCGAAGCGATATGTATATATAGAAGAGCAATATGTATTCGTGTATATATATATACGTGTGCGGTGCGAGTGGACGAAGAAAAAAGTGTCCTTTGTGTATTTAAGAATCGACGAAGCCAACGTCTATACAGAAGAGAGCCGCTCGAGAGCGCGTTTCGAAGAACTCGGTCGGCGGCACATATCTCTCGCGTCTATATGTATATATATGTGTGTGTGTGCCTGTAGGATCGATCTTTTTGTAGAAGCGCGCGAGCGCGTGCACGACAAGAAGCAATACAGAGACGCCCTCGAACGGTAGTTCTGTAATTTATAACATTTTTCATATAAACTATCGGGGAGGAATGAATGTTCTCTCCTTTGTTCGCTCGCGTTCTCGAGGTTTTCGACATAAAGCCATCGTTCTTGGTACTACTACTGAGTTCATCCTGCGGGAATGGTTCATAATATTTTTATTGATCGCATTGGACGCTTTATCTTTCTTCTGGGCTAGATTCAATGGCATTGTGGGTGTTGCTGCGGTTCACCGTGTGAATAAGTGGCTCGTTGAGAATCATCGATATTTATATGTGTGAGTGTGTATATATATATTATATATATACGGTAGCGAGCAGACGGACAAATATTTACTTACGAGAGGTTCGGAATTTCCCACAAAAATTACTCCAAGATTCATGGTGATAATAAATGCTCACTCGTTCGAATGATAATTATGATGCTCGCGGTAAAAGTTGTCTCTTGCATCTATCGGAATTCTTTACGTAGTGAATGATAATTTTTATTATTACCCGTGACTAATGTTTAAACGCCGACAATTTCATACGACAAAGCTTTAATTTATTCTTTTGATTAAACAGAAATTCTACCTGGGCTAATAAAAAGTGTATTATCCTATTTTTTTCATTATTTTATTCATTCTCTGAAAGTTGCGTACGTGATCACTTCCTAAAATGTCAAATGATGCCTTGCCATGATTTTATATTTTAGCCGTATACGTGCTTGATGTATGAGTAAATCAGGTTTCACTTGAAATGCGCGCGTACGGCACGTGAGCATTGTAGAAGCATTTACGTGACTATGGCTTTTTAAGTACTTGGCTTCCGTTTCGCCTTTAAGTATTTATTCGTTCTTTTCTCACGTTGTTTTTTCTTCTTTAGATGTTCTTTTTATTCGTATGAAAGTCATCAGGTTAAATTATGCGATTCTCTTTTTAAGTGTTTTTAAGTAGGCCTTCGTAAATTCGTCCAATCTTTTGCCTTCGTCACTCAGAGTACGAACTCGAAATTTCGCAGACTTGAACTTGTTGTTATGAGAGTTCTTTTGTAATCGGCACGCAAATCTATGGAATAATCTCCGGAATAATGTGCGGTTCTTGCTGCGTACACGTTTATCTTAAGAGATCATTCTAAACTTGCGTTTTTAGTCTATTATTCTTGTATATTATGTTTCATTTTATCTAGTCGGTTGTTACTTTAACTTCGTATTAGTGCTGACTTTATTTTTATTAATTTTCAGTGTATTAATTTTAATTGATATATATATATATATATATATATATATATGAGTAGATTTCTTTTGAAATAATTTTTATGTTCTCTTACTATATTATTATATTACCACAGGTCCATAAATACCATAAATCAAATCATCAATCTAATCAAGATAAAAATTATAGCAACCAATTATAATTTGTACTATAAATATTATCCTCTATTTCACAATAAACGAGAAAAAAAAATTAATTTTCAAATAGTTTTCATATTTTTATCCTTCTTCAGATAATAATGCTTACGGCCATTTTTAATTGAAATACAACCCGGAGTTAAATGGTCCGTTACACGCGCGTGATCCAAGACCAAAATTAATTTTTCTACGTTAGCCCCAACATCTTCCTCTCTCTCCTCTCTCTCTTTCTCTCTCCTCACGATACAGTGTAACAAATTGTCCCGCAGCCGCACCGAAAAAGGGCGTTACTGGTCCGCAATCTGTCGTAATTAACTTTTAATTTGCATAAAATTCCCTCAAGCCGGTATATAATCGAAACGCCATACAGTGTCTGCAATCATCGTGTAATCGTGAACATTATAATATCCTCGCCGCGACTGTGAGCGTACCGACGCATCGCTTAAATACGACGCTGCAGTTTGCTCGCGTGAAAAATCGGCCTACGTGCGTATAGTGCGACGACGGCACGGGGCGCATGTCGAATTTTCCCTTTAAAGTTCCGCAAAATCCGCTTAGCGATTCTCTTGCACTCAAAGGGATCCGACCCGCCCCGTGAACTACTCCATTTAGCTTGGCCTGTGTATAAACCCTTTTACCCTGTCCACGTGTTGCCGGAGAGAGCTTAAATTTGGCTTTTCCCTATTTCTCTCTCGCGGTTCCCTCCCTCTGGAGCACACGCGCTGCGCGTGCGCTCCGATATTGTGGGTGGTCTCGTGCGAGCGCACTCACTTTAATTTATGGCACGGCTTCGTACGCCTTCTTTCGCCGTCTCTTTTCATCTCCCTTTCTCTCCACGCGCGTGCACTCTTTCTCTCTCTTTCTCTCTCTCGGCCTTTTTCCCGACCCGTGTGAACGGTCAACCACTCGCGCATTGTACGATACGATTGTGTGGTTTTCCAGTCCAAACTGTCTCAACATCGTTATTAGCATGCGGCGAGAGATCGTAAATCATTGTTTATCGGGATGGCTAACAGACATTAGGCTACTGGAGAGTTGGCCCGATGTTATTCTAATTTTCCGGAAGAGACTCGGTTGTTGTCCAGCCCCTTGCCGGCACGACAACAAAGGGGCGCATATACTCGAGTCCCGATCAACTCGCTTGACCTGCGTGCAGTCTACTGACTAATTAAGGGTAGTCTCCGTCCTATACCTGCCCTATTAGTAAGAGTCTATATAGTTTTGTGTAAATTATTGGTAATCATTCTGCAATTCATTGTTATGGTCAGGTGTCATAACGACCCATTTCCGAAAAAATTTGGAGCAGATATATGGGTCTGTAAAGTTGCAATTCTGCTTAGGTTGTCATAGTTTCCCTGCTTAGCGTTCCCAAATAGTATATTGGGTATTTATATAGGGTGTCAAGTGCTCGTCTTTAGTTCATAAAACGCACTCGCCCTTGACTTGTACTGCAAACTTGACACTCGGTCTAAAAAGGCCCACTAGCACTAGGTGCATACCATATTTTTTGTGACATTTATTGATTTTAGGGGTTTTTGAGCTTAAAAAGGGAGCCTAAATTGATTTTTTGTAGTTGTATCAAAATTAAGATTAAATAAATAAACGTGAATTCAATTTTCTTGTTTTCCTTAAAATTAGATTCATTTTCAAATAGAAGAAGCCATGAAAAACATGCACGCACAAAGTTATGGGGGATTAAGTTTAATTGCTGCAATTTTACGCACACTGTGGTAAAAATATAGTATCAATAACTAATAAAATATGTATATTTAACTAAAAAAAATAGAAACCCCAACTATATTTTGTAAACAATACGTATAGTAGTATAGTGACTACATATATTTTTCTCAGTGCAGATTTAGATCAGCAGGTGCAAAAGTCATTTTAGGACCTCTTTTAGGCAGAAAAACCGCGAAAATCATGCATGTGTTACAAAAACTTAATATACTATACAAGTACACCAAGCTATGAAAAATTTATAAGGGCCGTGAACAGAATTAGTTTTTATTGTGGCGATTTTCATTGGTTAACCATTGATTATTTGTGTCTTAATTAGCTCATTATTTCCGTGGAAAAATTACAATAAGCGATTGAATGTTTAATTATCAGCGACTCACAATTAAAATGTAAAAAGGAACGATGTTAATCGATAACGTATATAGTATTCCTTCTATTATGAATAATCATTACGGAGTATACGTCATAAAGTACTCCAATCATGTCTGAATGTAAATCACATCATCGACAAAATTAAGCTGCCTCGTAAACACGGATTTTTTTTCTTCAACAATGATCAATTGTCCATAGTAATACGTCAACGTTACAATTAATTGTGCGGTGGTCTTCGCGTTCACGGATTTCTCGTCTGGGAAGCCATTAGCACGGAGCGAAGTCGTTAATAGCCGCACAACATTTTCTCGAACAAAACTGAAACAAACGTATACAACCTCGCTGAAAGAAGCGCCGGATTGTATTTATTCGTATTAAAAAAAAAGAAAGAAAGAACAAGTATGAAAGTATGAGGAGAGAACGGTTATAAAAAAATGGCTTTCGAGGCAGTCGTTACGACGCTCTCGAATTGAATCAACATCCACGAAAGGTGCAAAATGAAAAAAGGAAGAAAAAAAAAATCTCGAGGCGTCGTATAGCTCCGATCAGACTCTGACTCATCCGTCATTCAATAAAAACTCAATCCCGTTCGCCACTAGAGAACGTCCTTGTTGCGCTTTGCTTAGTTGTACGCCATCATCCTCACCTTCGAAAAGACGCTATCCTTAGCCAAGCTTATGTATGTGTGTATATATACTTACATGTAAAATGCGTCGCCGCGCGAAAGCGCATACAGCAACCTCCAATTTCACGCAGTGAGAAACGAGTACACGAGTTTGCGTTCGAACGCGCGCACGCGGCTTTGCATAAATTAGCGCTATCGCTATAATCCAATAATAATGCGCATCTGCATTTAAATAATTTCTGTGATTATACGTAGAGCTGATGAAATTGGTGTAGGAGATGAATTCGTCAAAGTGTCAAGTAGTTTTTTTCCTATAGAAAAAAAAAAAGAAAAAATATATTCTCCAAAACGTTTTGCACTTTCTGATTTTTATTTTTAGCTTTGCTAGATTTACGGAGGATTGACATGTCTGATTTATTGAGAGGTGTTGACAAAAGGTAAGTTCGTATGACAAAATTTGTAGAAATCTCAATGATCTGTATACATATGGAAGGCACATAATTTTATGAGATTTTTTAAAAATTATTCCATACAGTACATAAATAATTGAAAACAACATTTGTATATTTACAAAATTTTAGCTTCAGATTACAACTTATCTACTAAATTACATATTATGGTTAAAATTTCACTTGTAATATATTCGTTCAAGTATTTCTCGAACTTTTTGTCCTGAAATATTGTTTTCTCAAAACTAATAACGCAGTCATTTGTTATTAAAGTGTTTTTGCGGCACTATACAAGTATAATACCAGACCGTGAACTGTATTCGTCTTGGTATAATGCATTCGGACGTCTTTTGACCTTAATTACACAAGCAATATGTGGTTTAGTTAAGGTAGCAATGATATCCTCGACTAATGATGATACAGATATAGCTGCCTAATAAATCTAAAAGCTTTTTTTCAGCTGAAAAAAGAAAACGCAAAAACATATTTACGCATTGATATATCGATTAATGAGTCCAAAACCCGTCTTTTCGACGGCTTTCATATATATACACATATATACATAAGTCGTAAACCACACATCAATTCTCCAGAGCTATATACCGAAGATTACACTGTTTTTTTCTAGACCTTCGGCAGAAGCGAGCTAAAAAGTCGACATCGCAGGTGCGAATGCCTCGTAAATATACACCAACCGACCAAATTAGTTTATCGACGCGTGTATAAGGCATATACACGAAAAAAAAAAAAAAAAATTGTGCTGAAAAACGCGAACTCAAACCACTCCAATCTCCCTTCTATAAACTACATTAGCGTTACAACGCAGCACAAAGCGCGTATATAGAAAGGATACATATATACACGGCAGCACACAGGTTGCTCGTATGGATGCTGCGCATGCCGCCACTGCTACAGAAGATGATATTTGCGCGCACGCGTTACATAAAACAGGCTATATACCTGCGTGTGTATATGTATATACATATATATGTATGTGTGTCTTAGGAAAGGCCCGTAAATAGCCGAGGTGCGCGCGTAGGCTATTGCTGATGCTCTCGCATCGCATTTGAATGACGAAACGCAAGAGCAGCAGCAGCAGCAGCGGCCAACGACGACGATATTCGCGCATACATAATGCGAAGATGCGCGCGATCCTGTATCACCGGATGATCTTGAACCAACACCTCTCGCGCGCGGGGCACGCTACATACGCGCGAGCGCGACTATTTATTACAGAACGAGCTACGACTCTCGGAGTCTCGGTGTTCCAATAATTGCGCAAACATTACTAGATTGCCTGCATAAGTATAAGTCATCGGTAATCGTCGTCGCGAAGAGCGTCTCGACGCTTCGGAACACGTGCACACAGAGCCAC
>JAYJLV010000046.1:20107074-20120395 GCA_036873485.1 Torymus texanus
CAAAGATAGATAATGCTTTAAAACAAATTGGACTATCTTCTACCAGTGTTTTTCTATGGAAATACGTAAAAAAAAGATAATCGTTTTTTCGTAATTTTAAAGGTGGTGGACCCCCTTAATTCTTTAATTTCACCCCTAGTTGTAATCTTGGGCACATACCTAGTGAAGAAACATTCCAGATATTCCGGGATACGCATACGCAAGATTTTGTACATCAGTACTGCCATGAAATATTGTCTCCTTGTATCTGTGCGTAGTCAACCCAGGCTTGCTCTATGGGGCGAAATATGATCAGCCCGGCACCTAACACATATATATATATATATATATACCATTCAGACTGGGCAAATGTATAAGATTTATATCTTATTAAACACAGTTTTATATATAAAGATATACCTTGAAGTCAACAATAATATGAATTACCGTCTATATTATTCTGATGAATAAATAAATAGATTATCGTATAGAATAATGACATTACAGTTGCAATCTCTTAGAGCTTTATTTGTCGGAGCCCTTCCTACCAGAGTTAAAACCACCAGGCGGAGACACGGGGATCAAAGCTGCCGTGGTGCGTATTACCGGAAACCAACAACCATGCTCTGTAGATATGTTCCTGCACCTAGGGCATCCTAATTTATTTTCATAACTCCATCCTCACTTACATAAGTAGAAATTTGTGGCCGCCATAGTTTCACGGTATACAACGATCCACACATCGCCATTAACGAAGGACTGAGTAAGACCCCAATGTTTCTGTCATGGGGACTCTATGTGTGGTGATAGATCCCCAAGTAATCCCGACATCCAAAGGGTCATTAAAGATCTAGGAGCGAAGAACATTTTCCATTTTCCAGCGATCTTATCCTATAGAGAGATCTGGAGTAGACAATCTGCAAATGACCTCTATCAGACTGTATAGGTATCATCAATTGCCGGGATGTCGCCGTCGCTATACCAAAGTCCTCATAGGAGGAGCCATAGCCCTTAGGGTTTTTAACACTAGCTCCGTAGCTATGAACCGGAACTCTTGCTAAGAATATGAGTTATGTAGTAGTAAGAAACAGCTGTAGATGGATATATTATGTAAACAGGATAATTACTATGGAACTTATGTAATAAAGATGAACATTTTCTTCACTATTCGGCATTTCTTTAACTTCTAGCAGAGAAGTCTTGATACATAGCTTTTAAAAAGAACGAGATCCAAACGAGATCTAAATTTTCATTAAAACGGATCTTCATTCACTCCCGACTATTATATTCTGGGCAATATAAACTGGATAGGGTTAAGAAAGGGTTCATTAAGAACCTGTTTATTTCGTTTGATTTCAATCTCTGAATTGCGGAATAAATTGGCAATGTACACAGAGAAAAAAAGGCCAAAACAGCCGAAATCTCCTGCAAAAATAACGGAAACGCTTGGGCAGTAGAGATTACGTCGTATAAGCTACCGAGCTAAGGCTGAATCTACCGAAGTGTGTGGTAAAAATTACCGAAACGCTTGGGTAACACCGCTTAGGCTATATCTGTCTCAAACGTGAAGCAGTTTTTGTCGAATGCCTCCGCTATGCCTCCCTATCGTGTATTATTATTGATTTCTGCGTGCAATGAATTGTATATATGAATATTTCATAAAACGTAAATTAAAAGAAATATATATTTAAAAATGTAAGTAACTTTAACCTTCTAATATCTAATTAGAATGGAGTGCAAAATATATGAACGATATATACCGAATAGTTATTGGGAAAATATTTTTATATCAAGGAAAATTTGAGAACATACTTTCTAATTAACACCATGTGGCCGAGATCGGCAACGGACACATCGTAGAAACCCTGTCGGTAAAAACTGCCTAGTTGATAAAGCAGTTGCTACCCACGCGTGTGGTAAAATTGCTGAACTGGGCTACAGCTACAGCCTAAGCGTAGTATCTAAATAGTGTAACTTATAAAGAAAGTGCATAAATATTTATGGAGAATGGATCTTAACTGGATTTTTAGAATCAATTTTTCTTGTCTAAAAATGAAGTCCAACTAGTAATTAGTTCTCATACACGCTTTTGCTCGAGATATGTATTACGCAATTTTAAAAATGCCTAATTTTGGTAAAAAATTATATCTACAACTGTGCAAGTATTTAGGGGGTATACCTGACTCGATTCTCAGGTAAGGCCCTGATTAGACTGTTGGGGTATCCCTGATTGGGTTTCGATTTGGTTATGGGTATACCTGATACAACCATAATCAGTAGTAACAGTGGCATTTTCCGACGGGTATCCTAGAGTATAATACTAGGGTCAATTGGTTGGCTTAATAAATTAGAACAGCCTTAGTAAAGTTTAAGAACAAGCGAACTTATTATATTAATTGTACTGAAGTAGATAGGTACAATAAGGTAAACTGTGAACGTGTAGCGTCATTTATTACTCGGTCGGCGTTAAATAATAAGTACATTATCCACAATTTATATTTATAAGTTATAATTAATTTTTTGGTTTACGTTAATAGTTAAAGACGCAGTTTATAACTAAATTAGTACGGTCGAAACGAGTGAACTATAGCCCAAGTGCTCTTGCGGCTGCTTTGGTAAGGAAGATGCCGAGTGTATATAGGATTTGATCAGAAATCAGACTAAACAATAACCGAAGTATTTCATTATACAGTCTATGGAAGTATTCCTGACAAGGGCCAGATGAGAGTGCATGGGTACGTTTCATACGATTCGTACGAGGTTGCGTGGAAAATATTGATCAGGCTATAGGAATATCTCTGACTGGTCTCAGATTAGATTACAAGGATATTACCATAATAATATGATGTATATTGATCTACGGGTATTCCTGATACGACCTTGAGTAGGCTATGGTGGTATCCTTGATACTATCAAAATCAGGTGATTGCACTAAGCAGGCTACTTGTGTCACCATTTCAATTTTACGCTTCTCAAATGGTTTTAGCTATATCTAGTGATGCCATTACCTACGCTCTTCAGGTCCTGTCTGGTGAGTTTTCGACTGTGCTGTCTAAGCTCTCCATCGGCATATATTATGTTTCTGGATTCCTAAGAATATTCTTTTTTCAGTATAAGTTAACTTTGAGCTAGGAATCGTGTATAATCAATTAGGATACCCTATCTGTTGTGCCCAAAAGTAAAAATAGATCAAATCAACCCCTTGTTGTTTGACAAAAGACAAATAAAAGCTCTTATTATCATTTATTTTTATTTGTTTGTTCAAGAATTCCAGTAGAATCAATATATGCCAATTTAAGTTACATATCTGTAATAAATGATGCATTTTTCACTAAAAAATCGATTATTTTAATTAATTTTTCTTTTTTTCTTAAATATAATAGGTAATTTTATTCATAAAGTGAAAAAATAAAAAATTGCGATGAAAAACACTTTTAATATGTAAATGACTTGATATATCTCACACCTCCACAAGCGAAACATCGCTAATTAAAAATAACTCAGAATAGGCGAGGACAAATTGAAAAATGACATATATATCCGTGATACGAAGCCCACCATTGTGCGTACACATTTCTCGCACGAATGCGAGAGTGAGCAACCGATGCCTGGACTCTTGCAGACTTGGGTCGGGTTGGTATCACCTCTTTCTCTCTCTCTCTCTCTCTCTCTCTCCGTCTCTCTTCCTCCCGCGGGTGTCCGATTATTAATGGCCCCGACCCTGTAAAACTCGCCGGGGTCGCTTAATCAATTTCAGCAAATCTTTTTCAAATCCTCGCGCTCGCAGTCCGCCGGTATAGCGCAGCTGTGCAGCACTGCAAACATATCCCCCTCGTCGCCGAGGGTATCAGCTTAACACAGTGGAAGAGTCAGTCGATAAGGTAACATTAAAAGCCGAGTGCAGCGGCGACAGTGAGAAATTCAGATTTCAGCAATAAGCGATAAGACAATGTTTTGCGTGGGGGTATATACCGCGTACGTATAGGGACAGAGGGAAAGAGAGAGAGAGACAGAGAGAGAAGAGGTATAAGAGCTGCGCGCGCGCGTGAGCATCGTACGGGACGGAGTAGAGGGCGAAAAACAAGGAAGAGAGAGAGAGAGAAGAGAGGGAGGAGGAGAGAGAGAGGAGGAAGAGAGATGCGCACGCGGGCTCGCGGCTGGTCGGCTCTCTTGTAATAGACCTATACCTGCCTTGAAATAAAATCGCTGATACTATCTCTGCTCAATGAACTCTCCCACGCCTAGGAGAGATGCTCACGTGCTCGTCCCTGCGCGCCCGCGCTCGAGCTCGCGCGATGCACCGGCCGGTGGGTGTCGTATGTATTTCGCGCTTGTGTTCTCCCTCCCTCTCCCTTTCTTTCTCCCTCTCTCTCTCTCTCTCTCTCTCTCTCTCTACCTCTCTTACTTCTCTCGCATATATGCTCCTTTACGTATACGCACATATATGCGCGCATGCGGCCCCTCTCGGGTGTGCATGAACGCACATTCGAGAAAGAGAGAGAGAGAGAGAGAGAGAGAGAGAGAGAGAGAGAGAGAGAGAGAGAGAGAGAGTGGAGAATGCCGGGCGATATTTATCAGGGGGAAAAAAAGAATATATACGGGCATTTTTGTGTATATGCACGTGAATATCACTATAAATGAATATGACCGAGGCTTGACTCTGTGCTGTATACGTGGGAGCTGTGTGTATGTGTATATGAGCGCACTCGATCTCGTCCGCTCGGATATGTATATATACGTGTGGGTGAGCAAGTATGTGTGTTTGCGTGCGAGTGGCTGCGTTCGTTCCTCGAACGAGGAACCGGGGTCTCGCGCGGGGTTCGACCCCCTGACCCTGGCACGTATTTGCCACTCCCGCACACCGTTGCTTATACTTAAGTCGCGAAGATCTATTTAAGTGGAGCCGAGTAGAGTATATGCTCGGTACAAGTCCCTCTCTCTCTATCTCTTCTCGTCTTCTCCTCTACTCGCGTTCTCTCTCTCTCTCTCTCTCTCTCTGCTTCTTTTGCGCCTCTCTCTCCGTTCTTCGTCTTCCTCTCGCCTGGGCCTCATCCTCGCCCGCTCTATAACATAGATATGGATGTATACACGAGGCAAAATTAATAGTTGCTTCGTTCCGGAGGTACAGAGGAGGAGGAGGAAGAGAAAAAAGTCGCCTCACTCGCGCGCGCGCGCACGCCGGTAAGGCGATTACGGAGACGGGACGCTGTGCGCGCGCGCGCGATTCATTTTCCCGGGCTTCCCTTTATAGAAAATCGCCATTGTGGACAAAACGTGAATGATAGTGATTTGGCGAACTCAGGCTCGCGCATACGGGCACAATGAACTTTTGTGTGGCGCTTGCGCCTCGCATGCGAACCTCGACCGGTGGACACACACACGCGCAATAGAGAGAGAGAGCAGGGGGTATTGCAAAGAGTATATACGAAGAGAGGGGGAGAGCGAGAAAGTGGAATGTCATTTTTACTTGTTTCGCGCTCTCACACTGTCGAGAGAGAGAGAGAGAGAGAGAGAGAGAGAGAGAGAAGAGAGAGATGGCTGGTCCCTCGCTGTCGAGCTGTCGATTTCGTGTAACGCGCGAGGTGCACACACATACACACACATGTCTTACGTTCGTATATAAGCAGACGCAACGGCGACTTTGCGAGAGCGCGCGCGCGCGGGGTTGTTCATTACCATGTCGAGAGAATGTTGCGAGCGATTGTGCTTTTGACGAGCTGCTTACGCGCTTTTTTCACTACGCGTCGACTGTATGCGTGTCGTGAGTGTGTGTGTATATATGTGCGCACTCACACAGCTCGATTGATGACGATTTACTGCTTGTTCCTTTCGATTGTGCGGCCGCGAACAGTTAGTCATTCATGGAGTAACCATGTACCTGCTACACGTCGGGAATTTCCATTTTTATCGGGGGTAAAAGTCAGTCTGGATGAGAACGCGTGTTTACCTCGCGCAGACTCGAATGTCTGTGTTGCCCCGAAATAAAAGAAACGTATATAGCGCTATTTACAACTCTTTTAGCGAATTTCATGTCAATAGGAGGTTCCACGTCATTCGTTACAGGCCTCGGACAATAGCTTATTTAGTTTCGACTTAGAGAAATTATTTTTAGTTAAATATATGGCCTTGTTGCGTGAACATTTTTGTAATAATATGATTTGAGATTCAGGGAGTTGATTAAAAATTTAAGGATTAGTATAGGTTTGAAAAGTAATGCGAAATAGAGCTACGAGAAAATGAGGTAATTGAAAAATGCGGTGGATTTTTAAAGAATATTGTCTTTTGTTCATACAAAACTACGTAGGCAAGATTAGTTGGTTCCAATTTACCATATTGACTAACTTATCAACTTTTAAACAAGAATAAAGCTAGGATTGTTTTGCAACAGAAATTTCTGCCATCAAATTTTTCTATCAGCAACGTCACCTAATATTAAGACGCAAACCGCGAAGTAAAAAATTTTACAATCTTGTCTGTGGTGTTGTAACCTTATTAATTGCTACTACGTGAATACGAATTGGTAACCGCAAATGTATTTAGGTATGGATTTGAATTTAATTTTATTGAATGGCAAACGCTCCTAACTGTTGAGATCTTAAGGTGTATAATATAAATGCAAAACTGCTACCGTTAAACTGGTACATTTTACTGCATTGTTTTTAGAGTGTAGAATTTAAATACTTCCTTCATGTAGACATTAACATACGCTTCAGTAAATATAAATTATTATTCCAGTACTATTTGCGTGGTTATTTTACTACTCTTTGAATTATGAATCGCAGTTTTTAAATTAAGAATACGTCAAAGGTTCGAAAAATTTTAACTTTCCTTTCTTTTTACTTAATTATTGATGCAAATTTTTATGGTAGTCTAGTCTCTGCTACATAAAAATGACTTAAATTATAATTTTATATTCTGATACGAACATTAATCTTTAATGAATTATATAAATTTATTGTTACTGTCTAAGTCTCTTTTAGCCCCTTAACTGTCAATGGATCGTATATGTACAAATTTTTATATTATAAATATAAAAATGTTTTAAAAACTTAAAACAGGAAAAAAAATTTATCCGCAAAAAAATAAAAATTTATGTTTTCAACCCCTACCAGTTTTGGCACGAAAAGTTGTAAAAGTTGCACCAGGATTAAGAGTTAATCACTTCTTTCCTGATTGAATGTAGCGGTGGTATACTGCCAATTTTACCCAGTTTATTAAAAATTATCATATAAGCCAATGAAGCCTCTAGGAGGTGTGATTGTATACATTCTAAATTATTTTTTACCACTCAAGCATCATTTTTCATTCCTAGTTATTTGTTATTATTTTTACAAATTTTGTTGTCTAACATTCGTTTTAATTCTAAGCACCTAAATTGATTGTTGTAAAAAATAAACACTAATTATACCTAATTAAAAATTTTCTTTTAATTGAAACTGTTAATGGATCTACATAAAACAATGAAATTTAAAAAGGAATTTTTTGCATAAAATCTAGTTTTTAAACAAACGCTGATCTGATTCATTTGAAATAATATAAAATTTGTTTATGAAGTTGACACCACAGTTTTCTACAAATACCTTGGAATTTCGAAATATTCGAATATGCACCATAAATGTAATAGTGCAAACAAACTAAGAATGTATAATGCATTTTTCTTTTTACATCAATTTGACTTTTTTGTGCACTGCCTTTCTAAAATATGCAACTCAGAAACGAGAAAATTAAATCGAAAAAAGTTGACTGACATTGCGGATTCTAGCTTCATAGTTTTCAATTACAAAAAAAGGCCACCTTGTAAATAGTGTTTAGTATTCTAAATAAAATATTTTACATTTTAAGACTTTTTATCACTGTTCCCTAAAATACAGCAAAAACGGCAATGTATTGGGTTTTAACCGAATTAAGGTGAAACCCACTTCAGGTAAATTAAATACCCATTATCACGGTAATGTGATTTAAAGCCGCTGATTGACTTAGACTTAGATTTCTCATATATGCTTATCTCGTTGTAATTTTGAGGGTTATCAAGTTAGCTAAAACTGTGAGTCCTTATTACTGTTGAGTGAGATACTAAGGGTGCCCCTCTTACAGGGGACTTCCGATAAGCTGTAAAATATATATAAAAAAAGCAGCTGATTTTTTTTTCATAAAATACAGTTCTTCCTATTTAAGTATATTCGTTATTAATAAAAGGTTACGAAGACACGGCTCCAATTATATCGTCGTTTTAAAGTCGCAATACCGCGCGCACCGTTTAAATCCTACACCCCTTAAGAATCCTCTTTGCTCCGGAAAAAATGAAAAAATTATACGTATTAAAAGACTCTCCACGGGTGAACTGCATTAATGCACTGGTTTTATAGTCACCTTTGCGTGATACCCAAAGCGCCGTGTCCGTTCTTCCCTCCGGTAATAGATACTCGATGAGCAAAGGGTGCTTTTAATCTATAAACGTTAGCGCGCGTGCACGCGCGGGAGAATATAAATTAGCGATTTTTGCTACGGCACGGCGGCAGGCTCCTCGCGAGCGGCTTTGAGGGAATAAAACTTTATATACGCTACAACAATACGCGCGTAGCGACGGCGGCGGCTACGTACTTAAGGAGGAGCACTGCGCACAGAGACGCATCGCGGTAAGAGAGAGAGAGAGAGAGAGAATAGCACGCGGCGCATCGCGGAGGTCTGCTTGATGCACTGATTTACAGTTCGTCTAATTTGTAGGCGGCCGCCATTAAGTAATCCATAAACGCACCACGATTTATTCGTATTCATATACGCTCGCATGCGCGCTTGCTCGCGCCTTTACGAGCAAGTCCGGAGCTTCGCGGTCTGTGTGTGTGTGTGTGTGTGTGCGCGCGCTCGCTTGTCCATTTCGTAGTTATACTGCCCCGAGATAAATATAGCTACACATCTTCTTCGACCCAAGTGCAACGTATTTTCATTTTTTTCCACTCTCTTCCTTCTTTTTTCAATCTTTCGTTCTCTCTTGTTCACTATTCTCTGTTCAAGCTGTATGTACTCTCGTGTGCGTCTCTCTCTCTCTACAGCGTTCGGTTGCACCAGAAATCGCTTTGGCGTATAATACACCGCGCGTTATACGACTTGCCCTTTATGCTTGGGAAAAGACTCTTCTCTCTCTTCGAACAGTTGTTGTGACACATAACTTTTAATGCGCAAAAGAGTCTATACGGGAGTTCGTTTAAATTCTTGCAGTATTTAACTACTGGCATTTAACCGTAATGACTGTATGTTTGTTAGAAAAAACTCTGCGCGCGGAGGCAGTTAAAAGCGAAAAATCTCCCTTTACTTCCTATAAAGTGAAAAGGCCCCCGCGCGAGCGAGCGGAGTTACTTTTCGAATTTGCATTGCTTTGAAGAGTGTATTTAAATGTAATGACCGTCGATAGGCCTACAACACTCTTAATATTATTACGACGATTACTCGCTACTATCTCATTATACTTGAGCGGCGCAGGTTCATCAAGCTTAATGTACTCTTATTACTAGAGAATAGGAGCGCTCTGTAATTGCGAAATTTATATTTTTTATAATTGTAAATGCTATAATTCATCGTGTTTTCTTACAGTTGTATTATTACAATTATTTGTGATGTTAGAGCTATACTCTCCAGTAAACGTTTAAAAAAAAACAAAATATGAGTAACAGTAGTAGCAACGAATGAATGAAATGTTATTAAAATTATTCGCACAACATTATTGACGAATTGCAGAGTATATACGTATACGTTTGTTAAACAAAAGTATCGTAGTCGCAGCAAATAAAAGAAATGTAAAGTACATTATACGAAATGTGGTGTTATTATACGGATATACGTTTGTTTGTTAAGTGCATACCGGCGTATAAGAGGGTAACCAGAGGCGCATCGTCTAATTATCTATTTACGTCTGCGAGGAACGTAATTTTCGCACACATAATAATCTTTGAGAAAGCACTGCCCGAGCGCGACGACTCCCCTCGTGCATACATCGCGCGCGTGTCCGGGCATTCGATCGAGCAGTAGTGGCGCGCGAGGCGAGCCATTATGGGAGGACACGCGAAAAAAAAGGACGAAACAACACGCGGACACACAACCTCTCTCTCTCTCTCTCTCTCTCTCACACACATACACATACACACAGACACAGACATAAACACACCAGCACACGTGGGGACGTCGAACGAAGAAAGGAGAAAAAGCCAATCGACAAAGAGCGACGTCGCTCTCGGCCGGCAGTGCAGAAGCAGCAGCAGTAGCAGCGAGCTCATAAGTATGCGAAAAATGCGAGAATGGCCTTTTCCTCGTCTGGAGGAGAGGCTATAGAGCGCGCGCGCGCGCCGTCGCGCCGTCGTTGTCTCGTGCAGCCTCTTAACATCGCTCGCGCTACCCGCAAGAGAGAAAGAGAGAGAGAGAGAGAGAGAGAGAGTATACATTAATTTACTATGCATAGGCATGCGTGAGTACTATTATACTATGAGGCCCCGCGTTCGCGTCAGCGCGACGAGTCTGCATAGCGTGATGGTGCTTGCAAGTATATTTAGGCCAGCGCGTCGCGTCGCGTCGTCGCGCGCTTCGCCAAACTTTACCCACGGCTGCGGTGTGCGACGACGACTCCCGCGCACTCAGCTTAACCCGCGTATGCGTGCAGTTGCCATTAAATAACGCGCGACGGACAGTGGACACGCTGCGCGGAATACAGCCTGCGGCTGCTGCTGCTGCTTAGCTGCAGCAGCTTCTGACCTGCTGTATGTGTCTGTGTATGTGTGTTTCTTTGCTGCTGCTGCTGCTGCTGCTGCTTCTTTGCCTTCCACCTTCGACCGCAGAGATGCACCGCGAGGAAGACTCTTCTTTGTCTTTTTTCTCTCTTTCTCTCTCACTCGTGGCGACTTACGCGCGCGCTTTTATTCTCTAGCAGCTTTTATTTATTTCGGTTTCGAGTTCGGATGTACGTGTGTGTATATATATACGCGTGCCGGTGTATGTCTGTTGGGAATTCGATATATAGCGTAATGACCGTCGGTAAAGTTTTTTTAACGGCCTTGTGATTTAGTGTGGCGATAAATTACGCGGGCGATAATTTCATTTGTGCGCTGTTTCGTTGTGTTGGAAGGGTAACCGCGCGCGCTTAAGTGCGCTGAGCATTATGCAATTTTTCAGACTATTGTGCGCGTACTGATAATTTTATATATCGTATCGCGATATGTTGGAAATATAGTGAACTCGAATATTCTTTGAGTGATGTTAAAGCTTTTTTTTCAATTTAAAAATAATGGTATCTGAGATCACGGATCGAACATTACGTTTTTTGGTAGAGTTTGTACTGCTTGAAATAATTTGAATTATAAATATTTTTAGGTTCGTTTTACAAAAGAGCTTTGGTTTTAAATAGAAATTGTTACGTAACTGTAGAAAAGTTTTAATTATTATTCTCGTCCACTTTATTGGTCTCACGGTATTGACTAACCTCGTAGTACCGGCGACCACCAAGGGTTTATCGTTTCTAATGATACGTGTAGAAAATATTTCTATTTCGATTCATTGATTGATATAATTACACATTCTATATTTTTTTAATTTTCACTTTTTATTGCTAAAGTAACATGTTTACTAACGTAGGTATATATTTGCTATTGTAGAAAAATCTTTTGTTTACTAATATTTAAATATATGTTTTTCAAAATAGTAATCCTTTGTTGACTTAGAAATTTTAACATATGTTATTAATCGATTTTCCTAGCGATTCATTATTATGAAACGTTAGAATAATGTTTCGTTTTATTTTGATAACAATTTAGAACGAAGCATCATGTTTGGTTTGGAACCTCTACCCCTATAAAGAACGTAACTATAGGTAGATATCGGGCGACGTTGTTTTAGATTAACTTATTTAAAGTTATAACAGTTCAATGAATGAAAAGAAGGTACTGATACGTTTTGTTATTCCACATTACGTATATTTTGGTATACTCCCGTTTCTCTGACTTACACTGACGTAACTTTGGGAGAAGTTAATAAATTTTAATTCTAAAGAGATCAAATAAAAGTTTGGATACTTTTTTTAATTTGCACTGAATGATTCACATCTGAAACATAAGTTTTATTTGTTCGTCAAACAAAATAAAACTCAAAATATATAAAATATATAAGTTGAATCTGTAATTTGGAAGATTGAAAGTATCTTGAAATGCGTAATCTATGTTTTTGTTACAACTTTACAAATAAAATGTATCAACTAAAATTTTTGTTATCAACTGTATATCACATTACTACTAATGATAGATTAATATTTTAATTAACATATTAGCATAGCAAGAGACTCGTTAAAAAATGTCGTTCAGTCTTATGTCATTGAATTGTTTCCAATGGCCGAACCGAAACGTGATTGCTTTGTCAAGTACGCGGGTATGTAGAGCAGAGAATAAAGTTTCGTCAGAGTATCGTCCGAGTAAAAAGTGAACGCGACTAAAATACTATAGCAGCGGGTGCGAGGCCGCAGGTGACGTAATGGCGCCAAAGCAGCCGAAGAGCTTTCCGCGCATAATTCACGTTTATATACACCCCGTGAATATCCATCATAGCCGCATATACAATACGATTAAGCTGGCGGTGGTTGATCATCTTCGGTGCGCGCATGCACGAACCGCCGGCAGCGGCTATACTTATATATACACACTCATGAGCTCGCGAGATATACCGCAGTGCCGGTAGCTGCACACGGAGGCAACACAGGCCAAAGAGCAAGCTGTTTGTCGGCAAGATGGCGCCTGTTCTAAATTCAAAACAAGACGCTACTTAGCATATACACATCCCCGGCCGAGAGCGCGCACGCTATGACATTCGCAATTCAAATGGTACATTTCTATTACCGTTTCGCCCGCGAGGGTAATCGATTGAATGACCCGGCCGGTGCGCGCAGGATAGCCACCGCGAGAGAGGTATATATACCCAAAGAGTGAGACAGAGAGGCAAAGAGAGAAAGAGAGAGAGAGAGAGAGAGAGAGAGAGGGAGAGAGAGAGAGCGAGAGAGACGAAGAGAATTAAAAAGAGAAAGAGAGCTATACGGACACGCGCGCGCGCGCGCTCAGCAGCAGGAGCCGCTGATGTAGTAGCCGAAGCTCTTGTAAAGGATCCGCGAGTAGCTGCCGCCGAGTTGGACTCTGATGAGCTCTCGGAAATTATTTCCATTGTTCATGAGTGCACGCGCAGGCGCATATATACGCTGGGAGATGCTTGAATTGTGCGACCTCTGCGACTATTTTTTCTTCCTCTCTCTCTCTCTCTCTCTCTCTCTCTCTCTCTCTCTCTTTCTCTCTCTCTCTCTCTCTCTCTCTCTCTCTCTCTC
>JAYJLV010000046.1:20120495-20133570 GCA_036873485.1 Torymus texanus
AAGGTGATAATATTATTGATTTTTCTTCATCCTTCATTTTATTTCTTCCACTTTTTCATTATTACTTAATGAAAGAAAAAAAATCATTTATATTTGTAATGATTTATAGGCATAAAAGCGGGTCTTTTTACAACGTACAGCAGCATGAATCAAATAATGCTCGATCAATGCGACGCCTCACAATATATTCCGTTAATTTATACAATTTCGTTTTTGCACACTGTTGTTCAAGAACGGCGAAAGTTTGGTCCACTTGGTTGGAATATCCCATATGAATTTAATTCCGCTGATTGGCTTGCTTCGTGCTTGTTCATCAACAATCATTTGAGTGATTATGACGTAAAGCAAGGAATCAGTTGGCCTACCGTTCGGTATATTATTAATTAGTATTATTAATATCATTATTATTATTAAATCACATAGGACAATGATTTTAGAAATAAAATTTTTTAAGATAAATTTTTTAATATTACTAAAAATGATATATTATTAGATATATTACATTATTTATGTTGGTAGTTACATGATTGGAGAGGTGCAGTATGGAGGACGAGTGACGGATGATTATGATAAAAGATTATTGAATACATTCTCAAAAGTATGGTTGTCCGATGCTTTATTCGAGGATGGATTTGTCTTTTATAAAGGGTATCCAGTATATAACTATAAACAAACTTCTGATTATATTGCAAAAATAGAAGAAATGCCCACAACCGATCCACCTCAAGCTTATGGCCTCCATCCTAATGCAGATATTACGTAAGAATGACACAATTTTTCAATTTGAAGAAACACGCTTTTGTAAAATTAAAATATTTAGTTACTTAAAAAAATTCTTAGATACCAGAGTAATACCACACAAAGCATTCTTGATACAATAATATCAGTCCAACCAAAGGAAGCTGGAACCGGCAGTGGTGAGTCAAGAGAGACTATAGTCGGGAGACAAGCATCGGATATGCTAGAAAAATTACCACCTTCTTACGATCCATTTGAAATTCGAGAAAGGTTTGTAACTATACACGAATTTGTTTGCGTTTACTAATTAAAAACCCTTTTTTTTGCTAATATTTTTTATTTTTAAGATTAGTCTAAACAATTTATTATTCTTTGTCAATTAGGTTACGTATTATGGGCCATACGGATCCAATGAATATATTTTTAAAACAAGAAGTCGACAGAATACAAATAGTGATTGAGCTAGTGAGATCGACATTGAAAAATTTACTTCTTGCTATTGAGGGAGTGATTATAATGAGTGAGGTAATATACTTATTTTTTTTGTACAGGTAATGTATTTTACTTCCTTATTTTAAATAAAATAATAATATCGATTTTGGTTAGCAATTACGAGATGCACTCGATAATATTTATGATGCAAGAATTCCGGAACTTTGGAAGGCAAAATCGTGGGAATCAACAACTCTTGGATTTTGGTTCACAGAATTAATCGAACGGAACCTACAACTTTCTACGTGGTTGTTTAATGGAAGGCCTACTAAGTTCTGGATGACTGGCTTTTTCAACGCACAAGGTTTCATTTACTGTATTCTTATTATTTTTCATAAAATCCAAATAGTTTTTAAACCTTGATAAATTTTTAATTTATCTTGTACTTCTTACACAAACAACTTAATCTTTTCGTTTTAATAAAATTTTAATGATATACTGTATTGTTTTAGGATTTTTAACTGCGATGCGACAAGAAGTAACTCGCATGCATAAAGGTTGGGCACTTGACAATGTAACGCTTCACAATGAGGTCACTAAATTTACCCCAGATGATGTCAAAACTCCTCCTGCTGTATGTGACAATTTTTTTTACAATTATTTTAACCTTATTTGTCAGGAAGCATATTTAAAAATAATAATAATTTTTTATATTTTCCTCATTTAGGAGGGCGTTTATGTTTATGGATTATATTTAGAAGGTGCGGGATGGGACAGGAAACGAAATCGGCTCTGCGAATCGGCTAACAAAGTTCTTTATGTTCTTATGCCCGTTATACATATTTTTGCACTATATAATACTCCTGATAAAAATCCTAAATTGTACAATGTAAGTATCATCCATAATGTCAATAAATTTTTTTTTTTCTTAACACCAGGATGCTAAAATAAACTTTTTGAACCTCGGGCTACATAAACAGATGTTTGATATGCGTGTAACGTGCAAAGTATTTTACTTCGAGCCTCAGAACTCGCTCGTCTTCGACTCGAACTGTAAACTTTAAACTCGCTCTAAAAAAACAATATTTTACGCCCAGGGTGTACCAAATATTATTTCATACCTATTTAGCGGACGCAATGTGTTTGATTCTCAACCTAAGATGATGAGTAAATACTTTAGGTTGAAGATCCAAAATTGGGCGCTTTACGTTCGCTAAACACGCATAAAAATGTCCTTTTTACTATTTTAGTTGTATAATGTACTATTTTTATAAAAATATACTACTTTCAGTGTCCCGTATATAAAAAACCTGCAAGAACATATGTGCATTTAGTTACACCTCTTTGGCTACCAACAGAGAGACCACCGGAATTTTGGGTCCTTCGAGCTGTAGCATTATTATGCGATATTAAATAATATTGCTATTTTTACTTTGTACTGCAATTTTAATGAAATATATATATATATATATATATATATATATGTATAACAGATCAATGTATCCGTTAATAAGATCGTTTACTACGTTTTTTAAGGTAAATTACTATTTTAACATATAATTTTCTGTATCGACAATACTCAACAATGCGTTATTATTGACACGACACTTGTATAGTGTCTATTTCACTATCATAATATACGTTAGAATTACGTTGTATTATATATGAAGTTTAGTTTATCAACCTACAACCTATTTGGGTCAGGAAGTGAACTACACGTATTCTCGTATTTGCACTCGTTACGTAGGTCTGTGTCAAATCCTTTCTTACTTGATGTGCAAGCTCCGAAGCATTATTTTATCGACACATCTGAGTAGGGCAGAAAACTCAAAGTTTTTACTACATTGGTTTTAGCATAAATCGATAACCGAATATGCTTAAGATATTTATTTTATATTTCATAGGCTATAAAATACAATAAGCATATCATTAAAATTGCCCGTGCACCATCCGAGTACTAATTGCATCCAACACTGCTTCAGTTCAGTCATTGGCCAAGGTGCGTTTACGATATCTCAAATTAACCAAAATTTCCGTATTTTTTTATAATTTTATTATTTTCATCACGTGATTGATAAATATTTGTTCATTAAATAAGTATAATACGATTTTCATTTTAAAATAATTGATCCAGTAATGTTACATAATACATATAATAATGGTAGAGAAATAGAAGTATATTTCTCGTAACAAAAATATTAGAAAGTTAATAAAAAATAACTGAGAATGTGAATTAACTCAATAAGAATGAACGTAAGTTTTAAAAGATTTACCATGTATATATTTTAATTTAAATTATATCAAATTCATTGGGATTAGCTCTATTTTAAAATTAAACTTTTGCTGTATAAACTTTCGCTGATCCTTACGGATTTGACAAATGTGCGTCGCTTTGTAATGAAAGAAGCATTTACGGTGACGTCCGAATATCAATATCACGTTAGCTATCCTGTCCAGCATCTTTCGTCATCGTGCATACCCTACTCTAAAGTTACGGGAAGAAGAGAAATAAACGGGCATGAGTGCGCGCTGCGACGACAGCGCACGTCCACAACGACGACAACCATAAAAGTATTACACGTGCGTATTACGGGGAACATAAACGATTATTCGATCTCGAGCCGGGGATAGGGAAGCGGCAGCTACGAGGTAGGGGGCGATTTTCCAAGCGCGACATAAATATCGCAAAACGCAAGCCGCGAGGGAGTCGAAGAGAGAAACGGAAAGTAGCGCGGTGAGTTTCAAGCGTCTGAAACTTGCGCGATTTCGCGCGGCCGCGCGCGCCTGTGTCCAAGAGAAAGAGAGAGACAGAGAAAGAGCACGAGAGAAATAAAGGGAAGGGAGGAGAAGAAGAGGGGAAAAAGGGCGCGCACGCGCGAGGGTGACATTTGTTATCTCGCGAGGGCATAAGTGTCTACCGAAACTTTCCAGTCGCGCGGGCTTGCGCGTGGACTTTCTTTCCTTTCCAACAAAGTTGAGCATTTACTTCCGGCGCGCGGCTCCGGCAACTTTTCACCGATATAACTAAATGACTATCCTGAAGTGTGTGCGCGCGCGCGAGGAAAGACATAACGGCGTGAATGATTTCTCGAAGGCATGAATTTTATGAAATCGACGCGCGTTATGAGGATTTTTCTAGGTCGAGAACAAATAGTGGGTGTTGGTGAGTTGGGGACTGCTGCATAGCAGTGTTCTTTCATGGTGACAGAAACAGACGTTGGTTTAGTACCTTCTTGATCCGATAGCTCAACAAAAACAATAAGTTTTGTTGGCCCGGATCGAGAAATAATTGTAACTTGCGAAAACGTTAAAAATACGGACTGGTTTAGAAACTTATAACATTTATTTGGGTATAAATCATGTATTCGATTGACTTTTTTTAGAAAATTCGAATATTAGAAAGCAGCAAACTTCAAGCCGTTTATTTTTTTTATTGCAGTAAAAATATATAGTATTTAATTATTGTTGTACAATCATCATTTTTGTTTATATTTTATTATTGTATAAAATATTGTTTTCAATATATTTACATTACATAAATATAAATATTTATACTGTATATTGCTTGAAAGTTTAATTAATCCAAGCGCAAGTTATTAATCAATACATCAATAACGAAAGTGGCATACTACCCTAAACTGAATGTACTGAACCATCGATTTTGGATAATTAATTTTTTTAATTTTAACGTTTGAATCTGTTATTTTATTCGAAATCTTACAAAATTTTTTACGGTGTAATTTTAACAATTCTACATCAAACAGGTATTCTAAATAAAAAGTCATAGATTTTCTGAACTCGAAAAGTTGTTCACGAGAACTTGAAATTGTTATTTACAGACCAAATTAAATGAGTTTTTTTTATTCTTACAATCTTTACGCTTGGACGTCATTATTATAAAGTTTCTCGTAAAATGCTTTAACTTTTAAATCTCTAGAATCGTCTGGTGCAGAAAGCTTTTACACAACACTTTCAGTTTGAAATTTTTCCCACGAGAGAAGACGCTTAACGTGTTAATGGCTTAGTAACTGGATACTAAACTACATTTCATGGTAATTATTGTACATTTCACACGTTTACGCCTTTAAGTTTCAACCAATCACCGGATTATTTTGCATTATAGCTATTTGCAAAAAAAATTTATTCCCTTACTAAAAATTGTAGAGTCGTATAAAAATCTGAAGTGGTACAAGCAAACATTATTGGATACTTTAACGCGTCTTGGAACCAGTCAATTCTATTTTCAAGTTACGCGACGCCCTGACGATTTTAACAATCGCTCACAACCGAAACCATAACGATCTTTTCCCGAAGTATAGAAGTAAAATCTTTCAAACAACGTTTATATTACCGTAACGGCAATAAAGCAAACATTACTCGGAATAAACGACTCCATCAAAAGCTCTGGTCTCTCTTCTCTCTTCGTCGCTTTCGATACTCTCTGTACACTCTCGGGAATGTCCTCGTGCGATCTCAACTGACTTGCTCTTTCTGACTGCCTGTTTGTTTCTATCTCTCTCTCTCTCTCTCTCTCTCTCTCTCTTTCTCGTTCCTCCCTTCTTCCTCTCGCTCTTCTTTTTCTCAGCTTTCGCGTACATGCAACGCGTTATCCTATTTTTTCCTCTCCCGCGAACGCGAGCGCCCTCTTTATTTTTTATTGCGCGCTCGAATCTTATCTTTATGCCGAGTTCTATGCTCGCTATAAATCTCAGCGAAGCTGCTCGGCTCCTCCCTAGCTTTACGTATGCGAAGCGAGTCGAGTTGGACACAATTCCATGACGCGCGTGCGCGCGCGTAGCTGGAACCGCAGTCTGGTACGCTTTTTTCTTAGCCTCGCCGCACGCGAGCAGTTGACGGGACTTGTTCGTCGAGCTTAAGGTCTCGCTGTCTCGTTTCTTTCTCATTTTCAGGATATTTTAAATTACATTGTTTAAAATATTTATAAGATGCAAACGATGTATAAAGTTTTTTTTTTGTTACAACTTTGGTCCTGTTTACATGAGACAGAAGAACGTAAATGTTTACTACAATTATAATTGTGCAAAATAATCAAGCTACTACAAATTCCTTCTTGAAACATTTATTTTGACATTCATAACTTTGATGAAAAGTTGCTAGAATTTATGTTAGAAGTATTTAAAATCTTCAAACTAATAAAGAAGAATAGATAGCATAATAGATATATTATATGTATATTGTATCGTAAAATTTACAGAAATATTTCATTCGATGTCGAATGGATAGTTATATAGGTTGGGTGAGAATGAAGCGATGTTGTACAGGATCTATTTATTTGCAGTTAATACTTTTCTCTTTCGGTATATTGATTGTTTGTTTTGTAATAAGAGAAAGTCTTATTATCATCCAAATCTCCTAGAGTTTCCTAGTATCAATTAGAGTTCCCATGTAATTACAATGCTACTTTACTATATATCATAAACTCGTATCTTATAAAGAATATACGTTTCTACTTACGTAAAGATGTAAAAAAATATTGTAATATCTAATATTAGTGTTTTAAGAAACTTTTAAAACATTTTATCGTTCATTACTGCGTTTTTTAGATGACTAATTGTTATTATTATAATAAACAAAAAAGAAGTTTCGTTGTTATACAGGGCATGCAAAGGAATGTTCTATTTCATTACACGACGATGTTCATTTATAGGATTAAGAGCTGTAGGTATATGGCTTTGTATACCAGTAATGCAACATTTTCTTATACTTAATGCTAGTTTAAACGAGTTTTTTAATAATTTATAGGATTAAGAGCTGTAGGTATATTGCTTTATATACCAGTACTGCAACATTTTTTTATAATGCTAGTAAACGAGTTTTTTAATAATATTAAAAACATAGCAGTGTTTTATTTTTTCATAATCAACCATTTTATCCTAATTTTCCATACGTAAATTTTTATGAATTCTTTACGACTACAATAGTTTATCATGAGTCAGCATGAAATAATAATGTTTATAATTTTTATTACGGTTGCAAGTTAAATAAATTTTGTAATGAAATAAATCGAAATAATTAGTCTACACGACTAGTTATTGTCAATAAATTGTATTAATTTTAATCTAATAGATTATTTAAATAATAGTTTTTCTTTATTATTACAAGTAAAAACATTTTTTTCGGGTTTATATAAAAAAGTGCATAATTAAGGTAGCGAAAATCACGCAAGTCTCAAAGTGTACGTGAGTACCTTGCGAAAAAGCCTGTAAACAAAGGGCGCGCGCGAGCGCAGACCGGGCAAAGTGAAAGCGTCTTTGGTTTTCGCGCCGGTCGGCACCTCACGTTCGTCCGAAGATGTGTGCGTACGGATGAGGGGGCGAAATCCCGGCGGCGATTCGCGATTCTGCGCGCGCGACGGAAAGGGTTGTTTATATAATAAATGAGGGCGGACCGTTGGCGCGCTTAGCTGGGGTTATTTAAAAAGGAGCGCTGTGGGAATTTCATGCGCCGTGTTGAACACGTGGGTGGGAGGGATGACACGCGTGGCTACTGATTGTGTAACATCGCGTTAAAGCACTTCTTGTGTTGCCGCTTTTGCATCGCCTTATTTCTTAGACGCGCCGCGTCTGTCTCTGTCTGCCTTTCCTGCAAGCGCGAGAAGCCGAGAGAAGCGGCTTGAATATTTCAAGGCAAAATCGGGAGCTAAAATAAAATCTTATATTTGCAGATGGCGAGTACGCGCGGCCGTCGAAAGCTAGAATTTCGAAGTAACATCGACAATTTCCAAATGCTTTATGTCTTAAAAAATTGATTCATCGAACTGAAAAATTTATTCACTGAAATGAAAGTGCATTGCTGACATGAATGTATTCAAACACATATCAAAATCAGCTGATTTAAATATTGTCCGAACAATGATAAATACTTATAATCTTTTGATGTTTTATTTATAGAGTTCCAGACAAATTCTGGGCTATAGGGACGGTAAAATCCGAGTGTCTAAATTTATTATTTATTGAGAGTAAGTATAATATATTACGTAATATAATATCATTATACAAAAAATACATTACATAAGTAACCCAGCAGAGGAAAATAATTCCTGAGCGCTGGTCTGGTGCACTTAAAACTAATTTAAGTCTAAATAACATTGTTCAGTAGTACTGTTATTCTTGAAGCCTAGTACCCTGGCAGATATTGATCTAAATGAAATGGCTAAAAAGTTAGAAAACGGCTAGCAAAACTGGCTAATTAATAGCTTGGATGAAACGATTTTTTTCCCATTATATGCCCATTTCTTAGACAGATGTAATAACAAAATATTCGTATTTGGTTTACTTACTAGTTTTATCTTTGGTGAAAGAGCATTAAAGGTCATTGGATGGCTTACCAAAATATAAATAAATAACATTAACTAATAAATCATTTTCTGTACTCATTCTATGAATAATCCAGCCAAACTTATAATAGGAGAAAAAGAGATAGACGAATTTCTACCAGGGATCCGTTGATTAACATATGGTAGACAGGAATAAAATGAAAAAATGTTTAAAAATATATTTAACTATTATAAACGTATTTTTTAAATTATTTTTCAATATATTCTAAAGTAATTAATATTTTTGATTGATTTTATATTCCCAAAATAAGCTTGTTTTGTATATAGTTAACAGTAAACAGTGATTAATGGAATGCCCATATAGCTACAATGTCTTAACTTGGTTTTGGCGAATTATCACTGAGAAAATTCTACTGTAAAAAATGTAAAGTATTGCAACTAAAATGCGTTGTTGTTCAAGAAATTTCAATGAATACATGTTTTAATATTTTTTTATTAATACTTTGCAGCTGTAAGCTATTAGACACTTTTAGTGTTTTATAACATTATAATTTTAGTTAATGGAAAAAGTTAAAGAAAATCCGGATAATTTAGTTCCTCTTGTGGATTAAACGGAAAACTGTTTCACTTTCCGACTCATTATCCATCGTAAAACGTATTCATAAATCAACTTGAAATTTGCACAGTTAGTTGCGCAAAAAGTCACAGAGTAAATTTAATCTTAATCGTCTAATAACTACAATAATCTCTAAAGTAAACAGAACTATCAGAAACACAATAAAATAATACTCAAGCTAATAAAATCTTTGGTGTCAATAATGCACAACATTAATATATTTTTTAACAAAAGAAAAATACCAAAGAATTGATAACGGTTATTGTGTGATAGAACTAATATTTTATAATTCTTTAAAATATCTTTAGATACATTTTTTATTATCTACATTTTCTTATTTTTTTAATTTAATAAATGCGTATTTTTTATCAGTTTTTACTAAAAAAAACTTTTTCTACATTTAAGTTTTCAAAAAAAAATTTCGAATCTTGCTCCGATTACTTTTCAAGAGTTTTATAGCTTTTCCCATTTCTCGACTTTTTTCCAAGTAAGTATATGAGTGAAAATTGAAACATAAATGCAAGGCATTTCTCAAAAAATTTCGTGATTTAAAAAGAAAAGGAGCCAAAACAAAAGCATCTTTCATCTGCATCTGGGCGTAGTCAAAAATAGAGAGCGAATCCTTTCGCTTAAAGTACTTTCTGAAAGAAGTGAACAGAAACAGCGGCAGTGGCGGCCTCGAGTGAAAACAAGACAACAATAAATTCCCAATAGCAGCCTGGGCTTGAAAAATCAGGGCGTTGCACTTTGTTTACGTTCTTTAACTCGAAATAACGGAAAACGCGCCGTTGCATCGCGCGCGTCACCGTCAGCTCGGCAGCAGCAGCGGCAGCAGCAGCAGCAGAGGCAGCAACCGAGCGACGCGAATTTCTCAGGCAGAAAAGACGCGATGAATGTCGCATCGGTGCGCGGCGCGCAAACTTCGCTGGGGTCCACCACCCCGCGTGCAGCAGTCTGCCGCCGTTTAGCGAGAGTCACTAAACTGCGCTCAGGCCCTCGCGTCGTTTCTCGCCCCGCGGCCACCGAAATGCGGGGAAAACCCCTTGTTTATTTCTGGGCTGAAAAGACGGAAGCGATGCGCCCGCGCGCACGAGTTCTCCAAGCCGGGTTCTTTTATTCCCGCGCCCACGTGCAGTTATTTCACGGCTCTTTATATACAAAGGCGCTGAGCGAGCGATCGCATTTTTCATGCCTGAGAATTTTCAGAGTATCTGCCGTGCTCGTGTAACAACGACGTCTTAACGAGTATACATTTTCGCACCAGATTTGAATATTGAAAAAAATTTTTTTATGCTACAAGTTAACATATTCATGTAGAGTATATAGGTTAAATAGGTACCGTGGTGTAAATAAATAAGTTCCCTTTATAGTTATTAGAGACAAGCACTGCAATTTATAATTCATAAATTAATAGTAAAAGTTTGCGCGGGGATAAGTCGGGAGCTTTAACGATTGCGAAATAAGGAAATTATTCTACACATTCGAAGCACATTGAGGTACATGCGTAAAATTGTTTCCTCCATTGGCTGATGTGAGGCGCCACCTGTGCGTGTATGAACCCATCACATGCAATAATGCAAGCTAGTAGAGAGCGTGCGCTGATGCGGATATAACGCTAGCCAGAACCAGTCGTGGCGCTGAGCAAGGGCGATCATTGTGGTAAGAAGATTAACTATATAGCTTTATTGAAGCTATGTGTCAGTCAGTTTTTAGCAATTAATTACAATTCTCTTGCAATCTTGTTCATGTATAAGCGAAAAGAAGAGCGAGCCTGATTTTACAAGTACTTTACGAAAATACTACAAAGTAGCCTATATGTGACGCATTGTCTGAGGAGTTGTGTGAGCCTATAAGTGCGGATGATACGGAGCGCTGATTAGATTCAACGACTCTGCGTCCGCCTGATGCTTTTCCGGCCTTAGCAATTTATCAGAGTCTAGTATCGTAACAGCCTATAGGGCCAAACACTTAAAAAATAAATTTAGGAAATACTTATTATCTAACTTTTATTATCTACTACTGAAAGACTATTTCCTCTACTCAGCTAAATTTTTTTTCTTTATTGTTTATTTTCAAATAAAATTTTACTGTACATAATAAATAATAAATAGTTTCTGAATAAGTAAATGAATATTTAATTTTTAATACTCTTTCAATGTGTTGAATTAGTCCTAAGAAATGCTTGGCCCGAGTGAATGCGTCATTTTAACGATACAGAGCACATGGCTCAACGAAACATAAATATCGTCACCTATCACAAACAATCACGCGTTTTGAGGTTCGATCTCTATGCATGCTGCAGCGTGAGAATATTATTTGACATTATATTAATTAGAATTTTATAACAAGACTATATTTTTTATAATACCAAATGTTAGATATAGGAATATTAAAATTGTAATAGTAAAGTTTATGTAAGAAAATAATAACTATATGTTAGTTCATCCGTTTTTTATTTATTATAATAATGCGAACATTTTCTTTCTATTTTTCTACTTTATTAATTAATGTAAATAATAAATTCTTTAATTAACTTTAGTAATAGATTTTATTAACCTTTGTAAAAATATAATAAATATTCATCTGTAAGAATACTTATTATATTTAACTATTTTTGTATTAGTTATAACTCCGTTTATTTATAAACTACCATGAAAAATACTATAGGAAAACATACATTCTCATTAAACAATGCCAGATATTCTAATGAAATGTTAACTCCAAATAATTAGTTAAACATCGAATAATTTAAATAAACAATGCAAAATACAATAGTTCGTTTAAAATCAGCAAAGTAAGCGAACGAAATAAAATAAGTATTAGTTAGAATTAATAATATAAAAATTTTATAAAGTTTACATAAGAATTTCATTAAATAAACTTATAATTAAATTAATAAAATTTGTGATGCATTTAACTTCCGATCTAATAGTCCGATAATTGTCATTCAAATTTTTAATATCTTGCTATTTAGCAAGATAAATAAATCAAACTTCTGTAAGTTATTCATATATGTTAGTTATTAATCAATAGCAAAAAAGGGTACAGTTCTAAGACTGAGTGAGAGAGAAAGACATATCTTCTGTCTCTCTTTACTCTCTATCTTTATCACACATATAGCGTTCTCTCTCGCTCTTTAAAGAAAATACGAACCACCTAAAAGGAACCATGAGTAGAGATGAGCCACCCACGTGTATGCTAATACATGCATTACCTCCGAAATACTCATACCAGGGTCCAGAGAGGGAGAAGAAGATCATTGAACCTAATTAAACATAGGAGACATACGATCAAGAAAATTATTTCGTCTAGCCACACCAAGAAAACCCCATAATTCGACACCGCAGTTTTTACCAGCCCGAGAAGAAAAGGAGCAGAGAGTATAAAAACCCCGTCGCGCCGTTGTTCGGTGCAGACACTGTCACAAGCTTCAAGCTTTTACACTTCTATAATCAATTAAAACTTTAATAAAAACATAACTTTAAGAATTAAAAATTTGTCTTTTGAAAAATTTATTTCAAATAAATATCTCAGTTTTGTCTGAGACACGGTAGCGAGCAGACGTGTCTAGTAGTATCTCTATAGCCAAAATATCGTTGTGAATTGTGTGTGTGTGTGCGAAGCCTTGCTGTATTGTGTTTATACTTATAACTGCCGACGCCGTTTTCTGTTCACGCTCGATCCAGTATGTGTCGTTTCAATTTTCGGCAACCAAAGACTAAAAGTAACAATTCTTTGAAATGTTCTTTTTCTCGTTGCACAATTACATCGCCTCACTAAACCTCGTGCAATATATGCAATGCGAAATACCACAAAGAGTGTGCTAAGGCCGCTAAAAGTGCAATCACCCACATATTCGAAATGAAGATTACCGTCGTATTCTACAACTGTACGAAGAGTATGACTGAGTTGAGCAAGTCCGTTAACCAATCTAAGCGGCAACAATCAGCTACAAAAGCAACATCGGCGCGCAACCCTTCTGATGACCGCAA
>JAYJLV010000046.1:20133670-20147964 GCA_036873485.1 Torymus texanus
TGTTTAGAATGATATATAGAATCGAAATATCAAATAAAAAAATATTGATTTTTTCCAAATTTATAGGTGTAAGACCCCCTTTAATAATTTCTAATTAAATGTCTGGTCAATAGTTAGTGAACTGGTCGGAAAAGATGGTTAATTTTCTACCAGGGTGCTTTATTTATTCTCATTCCTTATATTTATTTCTTTTTATTTCCGCTTATTCTATGTGTATGATCCTCTACATTCATTATTCTTTTGTGTTAGCGGCAAAAATCTAAGCGCATCCTTATGTGGTTGAATTTCTCGTTACTTCATACTTTTAGAGTTACCGAATTGATCATAAAAATAAGAATGAATTATTCAGTCAAATAACCACCACTTTTAATGACACGATATCACAGCCTTTTATCAATGACTCAAATTTGACTGTAGATCTTAATTCTTTTGATATTGAAATAGTTTATATGCAATTTAACAGCGTATTGGCAAGTTATGATCGTTGTTTTATTTGCAATGATAAAAGTAATATTTATCATGATTCATTTATAACTCGAATAGAAGTTTTTGTAGTAAAGCTCATATTTTATTCTTAAAAAAATAGGTGCTGTATCGAGCATTCGAGACTTAATCATGATTCTTAGCGAGTATCGTGGTAATTACCGAGCAGTAGCACGATTGTACCATGAACTTTTCCCGGACAAATGTTATAATTTCCCAAAAATATTATTATAATACATAGCAGCACTGAAAAATACTTTCAATCTTTTCTGAAAAAGAATTAGATTGATCTATACAGAATAGGCGAGAAAATCTAATATGTTTGAATTTTTAAGATTGTATTGTCTGGTTTATAAGTATTTAAAACTTAATAATTAATATAATATAAGAAAAATTTCATTATCATATTTATCAAATTTATGTTATTATCGTTTAATTTAAACTGATTGTCAGAAACTTATAAATTGAAACTAATTTGATTGTGCTCATAACCTCAAAAAAATAAAATAATGAAAACCAATACGCGCAAAGTGCGTTGAATGTAACTAATATAATAAAAAATACTACTTTTATTACGTAGTAGATTTTGAACATAATTTTGTTTTATAATTCGTTTCTCTTTGGACAATCTAAAACCCCTGGCTGCTCAACGTTTAATTCTACTAAAAGAAGCACCAATTTCCCACAAGGTAGCGTGCTTGGACCACTTATTTTCTTAATGTTTATACCATCATTAATCAGAACGAATGACTTAGGATTGGTGACATTTTCTACTAAGGTATAAGTATATTTTTATTGTCTGACTTTGACATGGAACGAGTACTCTTTTTTCTGTTATATATATATATATATATAAACCCAAAATAAAAGAGTCGACGTAAGAGTCAAACAATTATATAAATTAACCCCTTTTATTGTAATAGTATATATATTTCTATTTAAATATTTTTATAGCTGTAGTTGTGAATTAAAATATTGCATTCATTGTTCTCCCGTACACTTTATTTTAAACGTTTTAGCGTATAATGCACCTTTTGTTACGTTGTAATCATACCTTATGTATTTTTACGAAAAATTTTCCCGTCAGCTCTCATTATTTCCCTTTTAATACTCATTTTAAAATAAATGCCATCCAGACGGGTCGTCATTTGAAATATAAAATTTTTATGTACTTATATCAACAATTTTTCTCCATCTCATTTTATCGCATTTTTTGGCCTCTTTCTCTTTCAGCAGCCGCGGTCTTTTTCACGCGCGGCGCACAGAGAGGCGCAACCGCACCGTGGATTCGAAAATAGCGCTAATGGTGGGAAACGCCGCCTGGAAAATCTTTTCACGCTTTGTCCGCGAGTGCGGGCGTTTGCGCTCGCGCAGTTTATAGAAGAGAAGGGAGAGAGGGGGGAGTGCTTGGTTAACGCACGCTGAAAAGAAAATGTGGACTCGATGCGCATTTTGGCGCGAGCGCACGCGTTCGCATTCTACTTTTCAGAAAACCAGGAGCTTTGACGCTGCATATGTGCTGACTCGGGGCTTTTCGACAGATACACGTGCGCTGTGCACGCTTCACAACCTGTCGGCAGGCGGAAAGACTATATCTCGTAACGCGCGGCAGGTATTTGTCTTCTCTACTTTCACCACCACCCCTCGTTATGCGTGCTGTCGCGCGTGTAAACATTCGACGCTACCGTGCAGATAATTATACATTTTTTTTTTAATTATTATCGTACATGACATTGGACGTTATCGAAGCGACTTATTTCAATATGTTTGTCACGCTTTAGTATAAATTCTTTTAAAAATGCTTGTTTTTTAAATAAAATAACTTATTAAGTGTATTGTAATTCTTATTACAAAATACTACATTGCGATACGAAGATCACTCGCTTTGTGTGCATGAATCAAATTTTTTTTTTCAACAAAGTGAGCTAAATGAGCTTTCCGCTCGCTTATCAGGGGCGACAAACGTCACACTCGTCGAGCAAGAATAATGGTAGTGTGTACGTAGTACAATCCAAATTATATCATTCTGGAAGACATACAGAATATGTTTCCTTATAATGAAATAGAAACTTTCAGTACTTTAATACTTAAGTATAATAATAAATATTTTATATATAATATGTGTTTCAAATAGAAATAGTATAAAATTAATATTACACAATATTTACAATAAGAAAAATGTCATAAAAAATAATTGGTTGTGATTACAAAATAATATGTTGAAGTACTTATAGTAAAAAATAGTTTGTATCTTTATTTATAACTTTTAATTAAATATTATAGTTAAAGTAACTGCTTAATAAAAAATTTAATTTGCTTTATAGCACATATATATTCTTGGAAACTAGTTGCTATATACATGTGTCATTTTTGAAACTCCAAATTTTCAAATTTTCTGTCTTGGTTTACATCATCGAGAAAATTAAATGAAATTTTTTCAACCTATTTAATTACTGGCTGAAATTTCATTTCTAGTCAAAGTATAAACATTATATATTTTATACAGAAACTTAAAAAAATATCTGAAAAATTTAAGCAATCTTGATATAAACTAATATGATTGATGATACTTTTCGAGTACACCGAAATAGATTAGAAAACAACCATATGTGAATTGATATAAGACGAAAATGTGAATAAACTTTGAAGGACCATAATGCAACATTTCATGAACAATAAGAGTCCAGAACTTCGGAATCATCGATTGTCATCGATGATTTTATAATAATATCCAAGCTATTTAATTTTTAGAAAAAACAAATTTATATTGTAAATTGATTTTATTTACTGAAACAAAAGCTAACAAAAAAGCATTATTGATTTTCATATCCAGAGGTTTAGTTTGTTTTTTAAATAATTATCTAAAACTCTACCATTGAAAAAATTAATACTATTAATTTGCAATAAGTGAAATGTAATTATTTACAGATCCCAGCATATTTTTTGTAGTAACAATGTGCTTTTTCTATTAAATAAATTATTCCAAAAATTTTCAACGGTGAATCTCTAAATAATTATTTAAAGAAGAGAATACATTAGAATTGTCTTGAAAATAAAAAAATTGGACAGTTCGAATGACTATTTCTTAAGTTCGAACAATATTAATTCTACTCCTTTCAACATTTATTAACCCTCTTATCAATCTTATGTGAATAAAATTAACATTAATTTCTAAAGGTCTGTATCTTAAAATCAAGAAACCCATAATTACCTTAAAATAAAAAGTAAAAGAATCTAAATTATTGTAAAGAAAATTAAAGGGCCAATAAGAGTTATAGGGATAGGAAATGCATCAATGAGAGCGAATGAAGAAAGAAAAAGAAATAAGAAATGCATAGGTAGAAAGAACGATACACTCGAAAAGGCGGAGATGGAAGGGATGTGTGCGTGGTGTTGGGAGGACCGACGGGTGAGAGGTAGTAGAGAGGGAGAAGGACGGGTCGCGGGCGCCCGCGTGCGTGGGAGGGGTTTGAAAGGGGGTAGTTGCGAGTCGGAATGGCCGAGAGATGCGTCTGTGAAATTCAACCAAGCTGTTCCGCTGGTAATAATGGACGAGAGGCAAGCGTTGAAATGCAAATTAGAGAGCGGGTCGCGGACAGCTTGATACATGTGCGGGATTGTGGTTTCGTGCGTCGCCCTGCGCACCACCACCTATATTCCACACTGAAATAAAGGAGTTTGCTTCGGAGTTTTGCAGTATAATGTCGTGTACGTGCCCCCGCCCGCGTATTATGCGCACCCGAGCACGGAAAATGTCGGGCCGCAAGTGCTCCGGGAGAGAGAGAGCGAGAGAGAGAGAGAGAGAGAGAGAAAGGGAAAGAGTGAGCGAGAGAGAAGAGGGTGTAGGCTTCGCACGCGCGCTTTTGTCACCATAGCGCAGCGGAGCAACGAGGCGCAATGCTAGTTCTTCTCGCGTTTGATAATCAGTATTTTGCTTGTACTTACTTTTAGAAAATATTTTTCTGCTTTTGTCGCTTCATTAGGTAATATTTAAAAATGTTTTTCTTAATTTTTAAAATGCGTGCTCAATATAAATTACGCTATTTTTGGAATCATTTAGAGTTCTTCTATGTGTAAACTGTTATACTTTAACAACTACGATTTGTTCAAAATAACTTTTATTACTTGATCAAATTCTCCAAAAGACTTAAAATTAACAATGCAAACATAAAATAATAATAGCTGACACTGTGGAAGATATAAATGTATTCGTTGTGAAATATAGTAAATTCGTTCGTTACGCTGTGTTGCGCTGCTAATTTGCATACGTGCCAACGCTGCTCGTAGCATTAAAAGGGTTTCTCGGTAAATATTCGTAACATGGCGTGTTAATCGCTCACAACAAATGTTTCTCACAATTCTACTCAAATAACATGACCGATTTTGACATTTAAAATCGAATAATATTTTTTATTTAGTTAATGTAATTACAAATAACATTATGCTGTATTCAAATATATTGATCATGAAAATGTTTTAAGTCTATAATGATGAAAAAATTGATTTTTTACATATTTTGATAAAGAAATTCTTGTAAAGTATGCTCCGAATCATTCTAGCGATTCTCTTGATTGTTCTACAATTATATTTTTGTTAAAATTACTATTGTTTACTAATACACAAATAAAGAATTGCGCTAAATGATTATCAGATATCAAATTCATTTATTTAGACTATATGTACCAAAACAAAAACCTTCATAATGGTTTGCTGTGGCATTTGAGAAGAAAAATTATGTTCGGATATATACGCGTGTGTCCACACACATGGATGTACGCATTTCTCAAATAATGTAACTCGTTTGCCACTTGCGTTGAAAAAGTTTACACTTCAATTTGGGCGAATGATTTTCCCGTAGAAAACAACAAGATAGAAAGAAATTCTTCAATACTAAAGTCTGTCCATGTTGCGTATTGAGCATCTGAATCATCCAAACGCAAGGTGCGCTATTCATCTAAATGCCGAAAATATTGATCTACCACCAACGTTGACGCTCTCTCAACCTTTTTTTATGGAAAAAGTAAAATTGTCTGTAAATTGCTGATTTTACATACGATTTATTTTAATTGTAGGTTAAATAAAAAAATCAACTACTTTGTTCCAGTAAGTACGCATGCAATCTTTATACAAACTTGATGAAAGTTAATCTACCTTTAGTTATGAATGCATTGAATCATTTGTTATTGAGGTTTCTGTGTGAATGAATGAGTTATATATGTTTTACTATTGATGTTTTTGTGCTGCAAAATTATTAGCAGAAATTCGTCTGATATTTATGTATTATTAAAGCACCGTTGTTTTGAATTCAAGAAATACAGAATATTAATCTCCTATTCATATCTTCGCTACACCGAATCTTACGACGTGCTAAGAAGTTCAAGTTTTTCATTTTAAATTTCTTAATAAAATACGACAGATGGATTTCAATTTTAAATTCTGCGTTGGGTTAAATGAATTATGGTAGTAATTAAATACTTTAACGGAAAACAAAAATATTTATTTTATGCTTTCTCACGTAAGCAGCAATGTTATGAAGAAAAATAAAATTAGTTTCAAATTTATTTAGAAATTTGTTCAACAAATACGAATTTAAAAAATATACTTTTTACGTTTACCTAAGTGCATTTATAGAATGAAATTAGTGTAGTAGTGGAATTAGTAAATATTAATCATATAGTATATCTTCTCAAAATTTAAGATTTAATATAAGCAAAAATTATTGTAATATGAAATAGGCCAAGTAAAACACAATAATTTATGTTTTGTAGATCTATATATAGCTAATACGAGTTTGTATTTCTTCAAAAATATTAACAATTTTTATCTTAAAATACCGTTATGTATGAAATAAATGAATATTATTAATATTCATTATTAATCAATGTCTGGTTATGTTTTGATATAATATGATTTACTTATTATTTTTTCCTGTAATCGATAAAAATTATGTAACCTATTATTGGAATAAAATAGAATTCTGATCCTATGAAATTAATATTTCAATATAAAGTAAGAACTCCAAAAACCAAAATAAGCTTTTAAAGGCAACGATGAAAAAAGTTAATATACAATAACTGACTCTACGAATCGATAGTCTGACAGCAAAGAGTTATCACTGTACTGTACGTTACATTTACCCGAGGGATGTCGGAAAGTTATGGAATAGCTCGACTTGTAATTTACCTACTAACTGTTTGCGTACTTAGCTTCGTACAGTATATAAAGTTAACTAATTAAACACTTAACTGAAGTTTTGAACAAATTAAACGAATGCCGGAGTCTAGTACATCATTAAAAGTCGTACAACTTTTATATTGCGTTTTATAGACCTTTGCGTATTTCGCAGTATTACTAAAATCTCCTTAGTCTAAAATCAGTACAGATACTATATAGCATTTTTTTTAATTTTTAAGTATTATATTAATATTTAGAATATTTTAGTAGTGTACTGATGAACCGTCAACCTTTGAAATGCTGAAAACGCAATTTGTCGGTACTAATGGAAAATCATTATCATGCGTAAGAAACATAAAAAAAAAATAAATAAAAAGAAGCGGGCCAAGAAAAAGCTACATAAATACTCTATATCTGTGTTGTGAGTTTGAGGTAATGCTCAAGAATAAATGAGAAAATTGAATATTTAACTGTTTATATTGGAAAAAGATGTATTTTTTTAAATTTGACATGATATTTTTTGTCTCCGATAACCTGTATAAAATCTTTATATTCAAAGTTGGGTATCTCTAATTTTTATTCTACTCTTGTGAACCGACAAGAAGTTTTAGAAAATGCATACTTCGACTCAGGGAGTTTGGACATATCGAAAATCATTGAAATATCAGAGTCGACAAATTTCACCATTATAAAGCTTTCTCTTAAAGAATGCAAAATGTATGTAATGGTAAAGCCTTCTATACGGAAATTCATCAGTCTACAATGCAGTTGCGTTATAAGAACTAGTAAGCTCTGGAAACGAAGTATTACAGAAAAACTAACAAAGACTAACAAGGAGATTGCATAACCTTTGGAAAACGAATCCTTACATGGCTTTGAGAAACAATTTTTTGTCTAAAAATGAAGCACAGTACTAATAATTAGTTTTCATAGACTGTTTTTTTTAAAGATATAGGTACCTTATCTTGAAAAGCGTTATTTTCTCAAAAATTGATGTATATTTTATTAATTATTACTTGACAACTATTTTTGATACGGAAACAAGCAATAAAGATTATAAAGTAGACAGTAAGAACTAAAATCTAAGCTCCGATTTGTTGAAAAATATTGATGGTTTCAAGAAATTATAAGCAATTGCAGATAGCGTAAGAAAATTGTTAAAAATTTGTCTTCATTTTAAGCGATTTAATGGATCATACTTTTAACCATTTTCTTACGCTGTCTGTAATTGCTTACAGTTTCTTCGTCGCAAGCGGAAAGAGAAGCACAGTCTTCCATGATGCGGGAAAAGAGCCGTAGGTAAGAGATATGAAAAATAATTTCATGTGGCTTCAACAGTGCTGACAAAAGGAGCTTCAGCATGGGTGTCAAAATGTCATTGGAACCTGTTGACGCAGACAAAGATACATTGATAATTGCTGCAATATCTTAAGATTTAACCCTGCTGAAGTGCATAACGTTGGCAGTTTCCGGTAATTCTCTAATAACAGTTTTAAGATCGACTGACGTAAAAGGACGTGCATAGGAACCTGAGATGTCAGTTGCGTAGTGACTGGAAAAATCGTCTACAGAGAAGCATAAAAAAGGCGAAAGGTCTTACCAACTGTTTCGAACTTTAGCAGTTGTTTTCACTTAATTCGAGCATCAGGAACATTGGCCAGCTTCGCTGAGAGATGCCTATTTTTGACAGAGTCAAGCAGATTTGAAACTTCACTGCGCAACTATTTGCAGCGCATGAAGTCTTCAGCTGTACTTGGGGTAAAAGCGCGTTTAAGCGCGCGGTCACGCTCCATCATGAGTATCTTGCGTGACCCAAGTTTTACGGCGCGTAGAGACAACGATTTCACATTTTTGTGCAAGAATATCGAATGCGTTCATGCAACAATTGCAATGAAAAGGGCATCCGCGGATAAAGTGTTGCAATCCACGTAGAACTCGAGCATATTTGAAAGGCAATCCGGGGAACCAGACTGTGATAGTTCTTGTACAGATTATCTAAAAGAAGAGTCGAGTTTTGAAAAATATGTAGTATAAACACTCGCGGAAAATGCTGCAAATCTTACGTAAAATGGTTTTTAAACAATTTGCGATTGTTTATAAAAACGTAACTTAATTTCGATTAAATTATGGCTTTTAATAAATGACCATCCGACTTCTTATAAACTAATAAATTTGCGACATCACGAATTATAAAAAGGTCGATCCATATTTGTGAAATGCGATTTTTACAAATTCGATGTGTATTGGTTCTGAAAGTACTAAATAAAGGCGATTCTTATTGGTCATGCTAACTTTAAAGTCGCTCATGATAATAATATTCGAGTAGGAAGGCAAGAGGTGAGCTGCTCATTCCAAAAATTCACAAGAATATTTGCAGCATGTAGACGTCCAAATTAAACCGAAAAAAGTATTTGGTTTGCTTCTGAAGCTAATTCATAAACACCAGTCTCGATCACAGCTATGATATCTTAAAAATTATCCTCAACATGGACTTCCATGGTGAGGTATAATTTACATTTAAAATTATTCCCAATTACGAGGAGTCAAAGCCATCACAATACCAACATGTCTTAATCTAATGCACACGCTCAGTGACCCCTCCTGCTCCGGATCCTACATAGTTGATACTCCGTTACGTGGGCCTCTTCACTATCGGATCTTCTTGAGACTTCTGGAATGACACATTCTAGTTATTCTCTAATTTTACGTAATTATATTATTATATATCTGGTATTATAACTTTTGGATACCTGTGATATCAACAGGAAAATCCACACAAAAAGTACTACAAAACATCTAAAATTCTCACAAATTTCGTATCACAATATCTATTACAGTTAAATACGAAATAAAAAATAAAAGTTGAAATAAAATCCATACAACATTGTTGAACATCAATTTTCTGAGTTTATTTTGAATTTCAATAGTCACAATATTTATATACTACTTTCAACATTTATTCAAAACAGTATAGATAATTACAAAATCATAAATAATATCGTATAAAGTAATATCGAAATAACGCTACAAAAGTTTTATATGGATCCTTCGTTAAGAAACGCCATGCAGATTGAACATTCTTTTTCGTTCTTATTTTTGGATCGAAAGCGTTTGAAGGAGTAGAGAGACCTATAAATCCACAGTCAGACATATCCGATTATTGGTATGCGCCACGACACTATTTGCGACACAATGCGAGAGATGATGTAGGGCCTTCTTGGTCTCAAGGATTTATGAAGCAATACTAACTTTGGCAGTAGCCCAACCGGCCAACAAGTCTTTTGACGCGAAATAAACAAACGCAAGAGAAAAGATGCACCTTCGAATAAGTAATTTTGAAAGTATGATTTCGGTCTTGGCAAATGGTGTTTCTTTTCTCGATGATTACTACTGCTCGTTTATTAAAAGACTGAATGCAAGTATGAGTTTAATATAATTAACAATTTTTGTCTATTTTGTATTAATTATATAACTTAATTTTACATCCACACTGATAGGCTTATTGAAAATATAAAATTCTCTCTTTTCTAACCTGTAACGGTTGCACTATATTTGAAATTTACATAGTAATATAAATAGGATGCAAGGTTGTTTAATGTATTTTACATTAAACTTCTTTTTATAATACAAAATTTATTTCGTTTTTAGACATTAAGAAGATAGTAAAAATTATATATATATATATATAATTCAAATCATTATAGGTAGATGTCATATCATTAGGTTAAAAAAGTAAATAAAACCACTGTTGGTATCCTTTTATGAACTCGCAATCAACTTATAGAACTTAAAAAAAACAGACAGTCTCCATGTCTGTAATTAGAGAACACATTATATAATAAAGTATTATTTAAAGAAAATTAAACTATAAGAGTAACTTTTCAAAGAGCACTCATCATAAACTGCAGGTATAAGCTCTTGAAGTAACTCTTAAGATTAAAACTTTAAAGCACATCTGCGGTCATTAAAAGTTTTGGTAAGAAAACGATGGCACGTCTTAACACATATAAATGAATCCTCAGTCAAGCATCTTAATAACGAGCCGGTCATTTATAACAGTCAAGACTTTCTCTTGTTCGAACTGTTAATGGTTGCCGTCGTCACCCATTTGGTATACTCGTAACATTACCTTCTGTCTTTCTCTACCAAATAACATTTTGGAAACAACCTAGAGCAATGCATATACTTTTTGTACGAAAAAAAGAAAAATCATTAAGTCTTCGAAATATAATTTATTTTACTTCTTCAAATCAATATATACTCATAAAATTTACATTCACATTGTTGACTAAAAATCAACTAAAAGAAAGTTGTAAAATCAATAATCGAAAGACAAGTAAGTAGTTAAGTAATTAATTAAACTGATAAGTTATAGTAGAACGTTTGGACTGTATACTTAAAATTAACTATCGATAGTCAAGTAATGCAATCAATTTTCCAAAAAACTGTATGATTTTTCTCAAAAATGTTTCAAATGATTTTCATCCTATACAAATTAAACGCAAGAGAGTATTGATATCACTTTATTATAGTCAAGTGAGTATGGATTGAATGACAAAATAGCATTTTTCGAACCTCAAGCTCTTTTCGACCTTAGTCCAAAGTGGAGAGAAAGCTCTCGACAATTTTCTTATGATAACATTGATAATAATTTTCAAATATAAAGAGTAAATTTCTATTTTTCACAATGCGTGGTATTGCTATTTTTACAAATACTCCTTCCAAATATCTCAATAAGTATCAAAATGTCTAGAAACATCTTTGTATCGATCTTGTTGTTTTTATTGATCTGCCTCAGTCTGTATCTGCCTATATGTACGTATGAATGTGTTTGTTGTGCCTGTCTGTTCGACAGACACCTGCTTACTGTTGAACAATGCAATGATACTTATATTTTTATATCTCTACAGAAAATTTATGCATACATTTTTAATAAATTACAGGGATTTACCACCTTTAAATTTTTCTTCCTAAACTAACCTGCAAAAAATTAATTTGAATTACTATAATATCTACAAGTAATATTATGAAATATAATAGATTTGTAGTAAAATAAGCTAAAAAAAATTTTTAGACCGCCTATACCCAAAAATATAGATATTTCTAAATTTGGGTATTACTATAACCTGCAGGCTCAGGAAATTGATGGATTTTTGTCTTAAATTGTTGACATTTTATATGATTTATTGGTAAAAATTGCTTAAAAATCTTAACTTCAACAGTTTAGCACTTGTGATTTCGTATAAAACTAAATGTAGCCGAGCAATGGCTAAAGATTTTTTATTTAATATTTTATTTAGTGTTATTAGTTCAAATCCCATTTATACTTACAAATCAATTTTTTTATTTCTTTTTTTGCTCACTGTTTAATAGTCTGTTGATCAACTGTGCGTGAAGCTCGTGGATGAAGTAAAGAAATCGATGAGTGAAGTTAATATTATTTCACTCAGTGCGTGACGTAAGAGTGAGATAATATTAACTTCACACATCGATTCTTTTACTTCATCCACGAACTTCACATAGAATCGATTAAAAAATAGCATATGCAACTCGTGAAAAAAAGTTTACTTCACACACTAGTTGCACAATATACTATTATAATATAGATTAGTCTAGTAATGAGAAGTTTTAGTTGGTACGTGCAAATCTCTCTGAGATGTCAAGGAAACTAGATTACATGTGTAAGTATATTCATATGAACATTGCGGATAACATGAAAAATGGGCACATTTTGGTTGAAAATACATTTGTATATAATGATATGTTAGTATTATAGTTATAGTAATAATTTTACAATAAATAAATAAGTATATGTAGCTGAAATATTAGCTTGTAATAAACGAATGGTAACCAAAGAAAATAGGAAAGATACACAAGACAAGATAAAAATGTAGATTCAGCTAGGAAAAAAGAAAGAAAAAGAACAAGAAAGCAACCTCGTAATGATAAAGAAAGACAAGGATCACCGAAGAAAAGATCGCCGTACGTCTCTTCAATTCACCTCGGGCAAGCGAGTTTTCTAGGAAAAACCTTCTAGAAAATTCGTGCCTCTTGAATATATTCATGATTTTCATTCCACCTGCCCAAGCCACGTCCCATGAGCGTACGAGCTTTAAAATCGAAGTAAGCTATGGCAACAGCAGTCCGGGCCTCGCGAAATTTTACGCGCTTGCCTTTCATCCTCCCTTCCGTGCTTGTTGTGCGAATCCTTCTGAGTTTACCAGCGAGGAAGATGAGGCACTCGAGGAGCCACCGCACAAAATATTTTTCACAGCCTTGCCTCGCTTTGGGATCGCTTCGATCTCGCCTTTCTTATGGTATATACAGAGCACCACTGCTAGGATGTTGCTCGGCTTTCGCGCTTGTGCATCTTTTCTGAAAATGAGTATACTGATACGAAGCGCATGCAAATGGGATTTACTAATCGAATACTTTTTTTGTTAAATTATGATAATATTTCAAAACGTTCCTGAAATCAATAAGATCCATAAAGCGTTTTGAAAAAATACATTTTTTTAAATAGGCTCGTACTACTTTTTAGTGACTCTCGCGTAATACTTAAATTGATAAAAGTAAAAGTCGATGCACGTATATATATGTTCTCTACTATGATCTGTATTTGTTTCTCCATCTCTCTTTAACACATGAGATCCTGTGTGCTAGTTGTATGTGTAGTATCTAAAGCATCTGTTACGTTTCCTGAATACCTAGCGTTTCTGACTACATTACTGGGAAATATCTCTCTCTCTCTCTCTCTCTCTCGCTCCCGCTCTCTCCCCCTCTCGCTCTCTCTCGCAGGCTCATTCTCTTTCCGTACAAAGCAAATCCCCAGAGGATGCAAGAGCTTTTGGTATATTCTGAAATCCGAAGGGTGACAGACGATAGGCGTATTTGTCTCGAAAGCATGTATGGAAAAATTCAACGTAATTAAGCTCAAGTAAATCATTTTTATCACTTTTAAAATGACAATAGTATGGAAGGAAACGTAAACTTTTAACAATACAAACCTAAAAAATTATGTAATAAAAAATAAAATTTTGTTAATTTTTATTCAAAGATAAATAAATATATGATCATTTAGCTATAATTTATAACTTTTAACTTCGAGAAAATTTAAAATTTTATTTATAGAGGTACATCAACTAAACTTATTTTTTTCTATTTTAAGTACACAGAATAACAATGAAACTTTAGTCTTTTTTACTTATAAATATAGTTTTTTACTTATAAATATAGTTTTTTATTCGTAGATTTATTTATACGTTAAACTAAACGTCTCAAAAACTCATGTGATGCTATATACTTAATTTACATCAATCTTGTTATATTTATTTTTTTCCGAAAATGCATAGTTTTGCAGTTAAAAATTGAACGCGCATGCAAGTAAACATGTGCGAGTGTGTGTGTGCCAGTAAGCGTATTTATGTATGCGAACAAGTAAGCATGTGCGTTTGTACGTGATATCTACATAAACTCTGACACATTAATACGCATATGTGAATCTCTCTAGAAAAGTGGAAACAACTGGGGTCAAAAAACTTAATAAAATTTTTTTTGGGACACACCTACGGCACCGCGTTTTTTTGGACCCTAGTACCATCAGAAATACGGGAAAAATATTCCGCCAGTCTAGATAA
>JAYJLV010000046.1:20148064-20167747 GCA_036873485.1 Torymus texanus
AAGATTCTCCTGAGCAGTTTGGTCGTGCCTATAATGGAAAAACGAAGTTTTTGCATAACGGGGGATACTAGTTTAAAATAATTTTCTTATGAGTATTTACCTTATTCAGATACTAATTTTCGAAATCCATTTTTTTATTTTGATGATATGAAACTTTGGAGCATTAGTCAAATCTGTGTGTGTGTTTGTTGTACATGACAATAATCTGGAATATATTACATTTGCTTCACTATGGTTAGTATCGGAATGTTTAAGATATTTATGTCATATTTCATACACTTGCTGAAATCATTCTCAAGTCAGCCAGTCAACACTTTATTACGAACGACAAATCATCAAAGTCATCGCCGAGATGCATAGATTTATCGCAATCCCTCACCCAAGTATTATTATTCATTATTTTCTTGTAGATTTTTACAATATTTTACGAGTTTTTTTATTCCTATAAAAATAGTTGGATTTTATAATGTATTTGTTCTGTATAAGTGAACACATTTAATACTAGATATATAACGTTAAGATAAAGTAATATCTGGTTCTCAATTTAATCTAGAGGGATAACTTTAGGAATCCTTTATCGAATGCACATCAAAATTCCATTTGAATTTAAATGTATGTGCGATGGTCTTCTCGATTTATACAATTTCATGATGAGCTTAATCTCAATCACAAATGCAAATGAGATTCGCGTGAAACGCGAGCACTTGCGGAACTTGGGATAGCAAAATGCGAATTTGTTTGTAAACGATGACAGCGAGTTAAATAGATTTATCTTCGTAATAAACTGTGAATTATTCATGTTTTGCTGGTAAACATGGCATATTTTTTTTAAACAATCGGTAAATCTTGTTTCGTGAACACAATGTCCTTTTGATACTAGCTACTTGAATTACTGTTATTAGTCTCGCTCATTGAATTAGTTAATATAGACTTTGTGTATTAATTTAGTTAACAAACCATCTCTAAATAAATGAATCTGAGTTTACCGCTTATAATAAATAATAGGCTGTAAATAGATAAAATTATTCAATTATAACAGTATATTGTAACAATAAATGTAGAAGTGTTTATACTTTATGTTTCTATCTTACAAGGATGGAGGGTGGCTATAAGATCTCCGAATTAGCTAAAATATTACAGAAAGGCTCTTTAATTTAAAAAATACCTATGTTTTAATGTTTCTATGTATAAAAGTTATCCACTTAAGACGAAAAAATATTAATTTATTGCTAAAAGACTGAAAAATAATCAATAATATATTTAAAACGCTGTGGTTACATTACATCATTTTAAATAAAATTGTTCATTTGAAAAATACAATAGCTTATGATAATATTGATCATGAGAGTTTCTTGTTGTCAAGACTAAAAATACATTCTACGTAAAGTGACATCAACTAATATAAACTAAACAACACCTACTTTCCTTTAGGATAGAAAAACGTCTCTTCATGAAGTTTTTTGCTTATATAAGCATTGATGCTGTGGACGAATATATTAATTTAAAAATCAAAGATTTTCTCTGTGAGAAAGTAAGAATTAAATAATCTCTTATTGGCTCTCTATTATAAAGTATCCACTATCATGTATCATTATATTTAGTTTTTTAATACTTGATTATTTTAGGTAATAATTGGATGGTCAATAACCTTTAAAGAGACTAGCCTTGTTTATTTTATACTACAAGCAGTCAAGGGCTTTTATACTTCTTTACGTTTAAAATTTTAAAATATGATGATATTTTTAAGACAAAACTATAAAATTATTATCATTGAAATTCTGTAATGGTATTACTGTAATGATAAATTTTAAACTTGATAGCCGACATTATCTAGCCGCTATATGTAGTTCTGTAGGGCTTTTTTCTCTATAAATATTATAAAATTACGCGAATAGAAAAAAACTATTCAAACAATGTTTACATTAAATTATTATTATTAAATTATTAAATAAATAAAAGAAAAATCTGTTTAGCATTAGAATGCTAATAGGAACACACATAGAATAAAGAGGCGGCGAGACGCATGGGGGGATGGGGAAGATTTGGAATCTCGAGCTCTCGATTGACGAAGATTGACGCCCCAACAATTTGTCACTCGCTTATCCGCAGGTGACGTCGTTCATCGACGGCTCGGCGATCTACGGCTCGGACGTGGCCACGGCGGAGAGTCTGCGCGAGTTCTCGGGCGGGCGGCTGCGCATGCAGACGACCCCGGACCATCGGCAGCTGCTTCCCGCTAGCACGAACCCGGAGGACGGCTGCAATCGACAGCTCGAGCTGATGCGCGGTCGATACTGCTTCGCCACGGGTGACCCGCGCGCCAACGAGAATCTCCATCTGACGACGATGCACCTGCTCTGGGCCCGCCAGCATAACCGACTGGCCGACGGCCTTGCCAAGGTCAATCCACAGTGGGACGACGAGAAGGTGTACCAGGAGACGAGGCGCATCATCGGCGCCCAGCTGCAGCACATCACCTACGACGAGTTCGTGCCGATTGTCCTGGGCGAGAGCGTGACGACCGAGCGCAACCTGAAGCCTTTGCGAGCTGGCTTCAGAGCGAGAAACGACAGCGACGTCAATCCTGCGATTGCCAATCATTTTTCTGCCTCGGCTTTCAGGTTTGCCCATACCTTGCTGCCTGGACTGATGAAGGTCACTGATACGGAGAAGGGCACCTCGTCTTATGTGCAATTGCACAGGATGCTCTTCAACCCTTACAGCTTGTATACAGAAGGTTTGTTATTTATTTTATTTTGCTTAAAAATATATCGAAATTTTTTATGATCAATCTGTTGTGTATTTTGAGAACGAAGCATAGATTGCATTTTGCATTTGTTTTTCTTTCATTCCCTACTATTATATATATATTAAAAAATCCGAAAACTAATTACTTTTTCCTAATCAAAACTGTACACTATTTCCTATTTCGCCGTAAATATAACAATTTTATTGCATCAAATTCGGAAATAATCGAAAAATGACCGAAATAACCATTATAAAAAATTCATTAACATTTTAAAAAATTGTCAAACTATGCGTGTCGGTGACTCGAAAGATTTTCAATTGCAGTTTATATACAATAAAATATAACGAAATAGTATTCTTTCGACTGTGTTTTTCCATTTTCGAAACACGAAATCGAATTCAAAACATTTCTGCCTTGCACATCCATGGAAACGATTGCTTTCTGCGGCATGCGCGTATTGTGAACTTTGAGGTCGGTTCGGCGCGCGGGGCGCGCGCGCCTCCTGACTCATTCTTTTTGCTGGGCAGGTGGCGTGGAAAGTTCGATAACAACCGCAACGACAAACGCTATTCAGAAGACGTCAACCCACGTCACTTCGCAACTGACCGAACACCTCTTTGAAGATCCGATGGGCAACCAAACGACGGTGCCTTGCGGTCTCGATCTCGTGTCCTTGAACATCCAACGGGGTCGGGACCACGGTCTACCCGGCTACACGAAATGGAAAGAGTATTGTCGCTTGCCGAAGCCATTAAAGTTCGAGGATCTAAAAGGCGATATGGACCCGGAGGCATTGGACGCCATTTCTAAACTTTATGACAATGTGGACGACGTGGATTTGTACACGGGCGCGCTTGCCGAGGTTACTAAAGGGGATGGATTGCTCGGGCCGACTTTCACGTGCTTGATTGCAGATCAGTTCGAGAGGCTGCAATCGGGCGATAAATACTGGTATGAGACACCCGACGAGCCTGGCTCATTTAACGAAGGTACTATATTTCGCTTTTACTCGGAAATTATATTTTTTTTATCATTAAAAACGAGGATAAAATTTAAATCAGAATAATTTCGGTTATATTTATATATTTTTCATACTTTTCCAATCATTTGAATCGTTCTTTTTAATACTCATGAAAATGTTATTTAACTTGGGATTTTATTTTATATGTTACAATGTTATTTAAACCATATGTTTCATGCGTGTAAAACATATCAATTGCTTACGTTATTTATATTTTTATAATATCAATAAAATAATGTTTTAATCAAGTAATGGAGTAAATAATATATATCTATTATTTACAGCTCAATTGAAAGAGATTAGAAAAACTTCGCTCGCTCGTTTGATTTGCGATACATCTGATAATATTACGCAAGTCCAGGCCCGAGTTATGCGATCAGTTGGAGCAGATAATCCGATTATATCCTGTGAAGATATTCCCGAACTTTCGCTTGACGCTTGGAAATCAGAGATGCCACTGCTTACACTGACAGAAACAGAAGTTACCATGGCAGATTGGCTGAACTTTAGAACTGAAGTAAACAAAACAATAGTCGATATAGTTGCCTCGATTACAGCGAAGAAACCACTACCAGGCAGCCTACCTGCCGACTGGCAAGTCTTCCAAAATGATGTTAATGCAACATTTACCGATCTACGAAATAAATTTTCTGCTCTTCATCCGAAAGTGATAACTAATGTAAGTTTGAGCAGAAATTTAACAGCTGAACCAGATACTTTTGATTGGGCTAGCATTAAAACTGAAGTAGATAATACCGTTGCGGATATATTAGATTCTCTGAATGCTAATAAACCACCTCCAGGTAGCCTGCCTGCGGATTGGGCTGCATATAGGAAAAAAATTAATGATTCTTTATTAGATGTAAGAAAGAAATTCAAAGTTATTCATCCTAAACTCATGGCGTCAGAGCCAAATACGAAAAATTTAAAAACGATTGGTGATATCCCGACAATTGATTGGGTATCGATCAAAGGTGACTTGAACGCAACAATAACAGATGTTATTAGTTCGATCAATGGAAGCAAACCCTTACCTGGCAGCCCACCGGCTGATTGGTTTGCTTTTAAAAAGAAAATTATCGATTCTTTAACCGGGATTAAAGGTAAATTTGCAGGCCTTCATCCAAAACCAGTAACAAATGTAAGTTTGAGCAGAAATTTAACAGCTGAACCGGATGCTTTTGATTGGGCTAGCATTAAAACTGAAGTAGATAATACTGTTGCGGATATATTAGATTCTCTGAATACTAATAAACCACCTCCAGGTAGCTTGCCCGCCGATTGGGCTGTTTATAGGAAAAAAATTAACGATTCTTTATTAGACATAAGAAAGAAATTTAAAGTTGTTCATCCAAAGCTCACGGCATCAGAGCCAAATACGGAAAATTTAAAAACGATTGGTGATATCCCGACAATTGATTGGGTATCGATCAAAGGTGACTTAAACGCAACAATAACAGATGTTATTAGTTCGATAAATGCAAGTAAACCTTTACCTGGCAGCCCTCCAGCTGATTGGTTTGCTTTTAAGAAGAAAATTATTGATTCTTTAGCAGGGATTAAAGGCAAATTTGCAGGTCTTCATCCAAAGCCAGTAACACCAACTCTAACATTGAGTGCAGATGGTGATCAAGCAGTATTCGATTGGGTTCAATTTAAAGATGAATTAAATAAGACGTTAAATGATATAATAACATCAACTGCATCGAAGCAACCTCCAGCTGGAAGTACTAATGCTGATTGGGTAGCTTTCCAACAAGAATTAAATGGTACTTTTGCTCAATTTATGAACCAGTTCTCAGGATTGCATCCGAAACCAGTCAATGGAAAAGGAGATGTACTGTCGAATGATTCTATAGATGTTCCAACTGTAAATGATGATAAAGCACAAGACAACGTGAATAAAACTATGAAAGAAATTATTGCTGAAATCACAGCGAGTAGGCCCGCTCCTGGAAGTTCACAAGAGGAATGGGTAGCTTTTCAACAAAAAATGAGCACTGCATTTGCAAATATGAAAGATAAATTTGCTTATGGCAAAACCACACAGAATGTCAATAGAACCACTGTTAAATTACAAAAGCCTTCGATAGATACAACTTTCGATGCGGTAGCTTTTAGAGAGGATTTAAACAAGTCATTAAGTGATTTAGTTTCAATAGTAAAAACAAAGAAACCTGCCGTTAATAGCTCAATTACCGATTGGCTTGCATATAAAAAGGAGATTAAGGCCTCAGTGAGCAAGATAAAAGATCAATTCGGTACTCTTAAAACAAAGGAACTGTTAGACCCAGATTATATATTGTATGCTACAGAAAATGATGTCGCATTTGATTGGATGGACTGGAAAAATCAAATAAATAATACAATCGATAATATACTCGATGATATTAAAACTATACCACCTGGTGATCCAAAGTGGGCGAGTTTCCGTGATAAGCTAAATAAAACTTTTGAAGATTTGAAAAATGATGTGGCATCCATGCGAGTAAAGCCCACGGAACAAAAATCAGAAACTAGTAAATTAATGGTTATGTTAAATGAGGATTTTAAAAATTTTAAGGATAAAATTAATAGTACAATCGAAGACGCATTGGAAGATATCGATAATAATAAGCCACCCCCTGGCGACCCCTCGTGGGTCAGCTATAATGCTTATATAAAGAGTAAATTTGCTCAAATGCGTGATGAGTTAAAAACAACGAAAACTGAATGGTTGGAAAAAGTACAAGCTGCTACTGAAATGATGATAGTTACAGATCTTCCTATGGCTAGTTCAGCATCTTCTTTCAAAATTCAATGGTATGATATTAACTACTGTTTTGGAATTGCAATAACATTAATAACTTTTAAATTTTTCATGTATTAAATCATTTGAATTTACCTAAAGACTTCATTCTCTTTGTATGTGTTTTCATAGATAAATATTTATGAGCATTATAAATTTAATAATATGTATTGCAATATAAGAATTTTGTTTCGACGACTATTGGAAATTTTAGGTTGTTACCAAGGAGTTGTTAATAATATTAATGCTTTGTTAACAAATAATTAAGTAATGAGATCATAAAATTGTTTTATACATTTTTATGCCAACTTTAGACTAGTTTAGTTGTAATGAACGTTTATTGTATAAATAATCTTTTTCAATATTTTATAATATAAGTTTATACTTTTATTGTAATCACAAAAATTAAGTATTGGCACTAAATCTTAGTTTTATATATAATTTTCCATTGTGTAATATTTTTAATATAATATACATATTACGATTATGTTTAATAAGGGAATAGAAATTAATTCAATAACCTATTGCCGTAAACTATTTTCACATGGGACTGAAATAGTAATAAAGAAAGCAACGTTATATATTATATAATAATTAGATATTTATATGAAGTAAATATTATTTGTATATTAAAGCTGTAAATTTATAATTAAAAATAAACTTTTACAAGAAATAATGCAAATCGTTAAATGGTGCTTTTACATATATACTATATCCATTGCATGTAATGTAATACAGAAATGTAATAAAACTAGAATTTCAATGATTATAATTATAATTTAAAAATTTAAGTAAGTATTGTCTTCTTAAAATACCATTTCAAAATCAACGAGATATTGAATAAATACTGCATATTCAAATTTATTTATATCACATGGTATTTTGAAAAATGCTACACATAGTAAGTAAATGTTGTTTCTATTGTCATTTAAACTGTTCCATTTAAATGTTCTGGGTTGAAACATTCTCAATGAAGAATTGAAATTTCCTTCGTAAATAATCGATACTCTTCGATTGCTAGTGCGCAATAAAAGTAAGTACACGACTTTACCGTGGTTAACATTCAACTTTATTGTGCATCTAATGAAAAAAGGCAAATACAAAACAATCGCGAAATCGAACGCGAAACACTTAAGAAATAACAATACTCTAAGAGCATTGTAAATTACGTGGCAAGACTTAAAAGTAAAGCCGTTCCGCGTTTGGTCCAGAAAGATGCGCTTTGCGCGCCAGCATTTAAATCAACCGTAACTACGTAGGCGGGTCTGCCCTGGTCGCCGCATCGCTGGGGATAGTAGTAGCAGGGACAGTTGTACAAACCTTTAAAGGGAAGTCAAATTTAAAGTCATTATTGAATGGCGAGTATCTAAAGGAGAACGTACATTCACGTTTGAGTCTTCAATTTACGAAAATAGAATTGCAATGTAGTTATATAAGGAGGTTTCACGTCTGACCATACTCGGTGCTATTCTACTTTTAGATATTGAAAATAGGTCGAATCTTTGTTCGGTATTTTTGGAAAATAATAGAGTTTGTATTTTTTCAATTAAAAGTTTTTTGTGCTCTAAAGAGAAAAAAAATTGTTTCGTCTCGACGAAGTGAATAAATATTTAGCTGACTATCTACCGTATCGTCTCTATATTTAGAACCGAAAAACGTATTAATGAAAGGATTTTTAAAAGTATTGTTTACCTTTTGTTCTCTTTTTTATTTGTTCTGTTGGTTTGAAATGCACAACAGGCATACTACAGACTAGTTGCATTGGAGCTGGATCAATGAGAGCTCCGAGCTTTTTGTCCCACCCAGCTCCTTCAAGGAACATGGATTTTATGTAAACTCCCTCCTGGAACGATAGAAATCGTTTAAATACTTGAAGGAAATTTGAATACGACAGTATATTGGGCTGTTGATACTGAATAAATCATTAAAATGTAAAGAAAATACGTTAATTTTTATTAACAATAATAAGTGTCACGTGTTTTTACGTTGATTTAACTTGAAAATAGATTACGACGCTTTTAATATTTTCATGACTTTAATCCTGTTTTATTTCCGTATCCATCAAAAACAAGTTTAGTTTTATAAACTTCTTTTTTTATGAAAGCGTATTTTTTTATCACTTTATATTGTTGAAAATAAATCGATTGCATACGTGTCGATTGACAGCGATACTCTCAAGCTTGCATCGGATCAAATGATGCGTTATAATAATATTGGCGAAGAATAATAAATACAGTACATAAAGCTATTTTCCGTATAACCCTCGTACATAACAGCTCGGAGGAGCAGCTATAGTATACGGTGGCATAATGCCCAGACGAAACGCCGCGAGTAACGGTCGGGAACAATAATTACTCTCTCAGCGAGCTCTGACGCCATTACAATGAGTGTGCATTAGCGGATAATTATCATGGCTGGGATGATGATCGTCGATTAGAGCGGAGGGAGCATCATAGCGAGCCATAACCGTGTGCGGCCGCAGCTCGTATAGATTGCCACGATGTACATACATATATATATACACACACCTCAGGCGACTGGATGAGGCTCTCGTCGTCCCCCTTGAAGACACCAAATTCCCAGGAGAGTGAGTCGATGGACACGGAGCGTCGACGTGCCATTGTCTGCAGCACGGCTGTAAGGAAACCCGTTGGGAAGGTAAAAGCTGCCAGCCAGAAGAGTGTTGGTGCTCGAGCGGCTTCGGCCCAGCTGGAAAAGTGCTCTACTCGCAGAATGAGCTCACGCGTCCAGGCGCCCAGTGGTTTCAGCGAGGGATAAGCTTGTGACCAGCTAGCAGGAACGCGACCTTCCTGGACGCAGACGTAGGTCTCTTCGAGCTCGGACGACATAACGACGAGGCCACGGATGGCTCGACAAAGGTCCTCAAGGCTGTCGCGCGTGCGCCGCAGAAGCTCGTTGTAGCGTAGGATCTCCTGGAGGAGGACGACCTCGAGTGGCTGCTTCTGGGGCCCGATCATCCGCTCCGTGCGCTCGTAGTCGATGGGCTTGGGAAGTTTCAATATTATGTCCTGAGATAGCTGAATGACCTAAAGGGTTAATAGTGAAAACATATTTTATTTATATATATACTAGCAAGATCACGCGCACTCTTCACCTTACTTATATATTAATACCTGCTATAGTGTGAAAAATTTTAATTTAATTTATTTATTATACTTTCATATGTATGCAGTTTTACACTGAAACTTGTTTTATATTTATTTTATTATTTTTATTTCGAGTGAAAACAAATTATGAGGTTAAAAATTTTACTGTAATGAGAACAGTATTTATATGTTCTATTTAATTATAAATTATGTAATATAATTGTAGCAGATTATTGTTATGCAAAAACAAATACTAACAAAAAATATTAACTTCTGATTTCTACACTTATATAGTTTAAGTGTTCAAAGATTTAGATTTTGGCGGTTTTTTGTTTGAACTAATCGGCTAAGACTTTAAGCGAAATACTAACGCTAGCGTTGACCAGTCGTGGGTTCTTCTTATACAGACATAACCAATCATGAAGGTTTTATTTTGGCCTCACATTTCCCTCGTCATCTTTATAAGAGTAGCTATATACACACGTTTTGTTATATAGTATCGTGACGTTTATTTCAGAACGCAATTCAACAGATTGATCGATGCCGCATAACTATATACTGTGAACGGATTTGAGAACAGGCGCTAAGTTCGTAAAGTTTGAATGCACTGTATCTTTTGCAGAAATATCATCGAGCAGTCAATTATAGAATGGCGCATTTCATTCTATACAACTGAATAGAAGTTCGTGGTATCCGAGGATAATTAAACTAGACATTCTTTGTAGAGCAGCATTTTTTGAGCTTTTTTTTTATTAAAAATGTATTTAAGATAATTATGCTAGTTTTGATTAAATCTTAAATATTTCTTATGAATATTGTCTATAGAGGGACAATGCAAGAAAGCAGAATAGAGAACATATTAGCGCTTGATATTTTAAATATACAATTAAGCAAAAATTACATTATTAAAAGTTATTATTTCTTATTTTCATTATGGTTATTGTGATAAATTATCATTTCTATATTTATTTTAAATATTAAAGAATAAATTATTTAACAGCTTAATACGATTCTAAATGAAATTTATTATTACTATATACCGGCTGCGCATATTGCATATAATAGGCATATGTTGATTTTAATGCTAAAATGAATTTTATTTTACTTTATTTTATATCTAGGTTAATCCATATTTGGCTATTATTATTACATGTATGAAATAAATCGTACGAATGTGCTAGTTTATTTAGTCTAAAAACATTTCGAAATTACTATCAGGATTATCTCAATGTTTTAAAAGGGAATTTCGATAAAAAATACATTGCGAAGTTTTTAAATTAAAAGTTTAGATTCAGATTTATAATATAGTTTTGCCTATAAGCTGTACAAACACAACATAATGAAATCTGTGTGTATTAACGGAGGGAATCTTATACTCGGATTTACGTTGTTGTACTAGACAAGCCAATGCAATACTCAATCATTTCAGATAGATTTGGTATCGGTCAACATCGAAGTCCGGAACTAGCTATACACTGTTTTGTAAAAGAAAGTTGACATATAAGTGACCTTTTCCTCGGTACTGCCGGCTTCCTCACTACTGCCCGCCTGCATCTGCATGCTGAGCAGCGTCTCAAAGGTCATCCTCGTCTCCATGATCAGCGAGGTAATGTCGGCATTCGAGTGCTGGCCGAAGGCCTCGGGCCTGTCAGTCATCGGCAGCACGTTGACGAAGTCCCGGTAAGTCTCGAGGGAGCCGTCGCGCGGCACGTAGTACGTCGACAGGCTGGAGAGTCGATATTGCGGCACGTTCAGCAGCGACTCGTTCATGTAGTCCTCGACGTAGGCCATCAGGAGCCGGCGATCCCAGTCGTCGGTCACGTGGCCGCCGTAGCAGATGCCCGCGATCAGGTACTTGAGCGCCTCCCAAGGCGTCTGCGGATACTCGTCCAGATAGACTCTCAGCAAGTTCTCCGAGACCTTTGATTGGGACGACGAGGGGACGAGGAGGAGGGGTAAACGAAAAAGGATGGGTTAGCCGACTGCCGGGATCTATTTAACTTTCGCCGCGCGGAGGGAGGGATTCGAGAGAGAGATATATAGGGGAGCTCGCGCGACGAAGTAGCTGTGTCGCGTACCAAATTCCAATCCAAGTTCCTATTAATGCTTGATAAATGTATCTATTTCGTGTTTGCGACTCGAATAATATTGAAGATTTAAATGCATTCTTGACGTGCTATTAGTTTATTACAGTTTCAAATTATATAAACTAAATTTCATGTAGATTTTCGTAAATATTTTAAAAGATGGTGACACGTAAAAATGAATTGTAAACATAAATATTATAGAAGATATGATCAAAGTAGAAAACATTTTAACAGTATCTCGAAACAATTTTTTGAAAGTATTTTTGGTATATGAGTAATTCTACAGAACCTTTAACTTCTCACTTTTAAAAATCATCAAAAAATAATTAAGTGGCACACTTATATGAAATATTTTTTTCTCGTTTCTAGAGTTCTTAAGGGATAAGAAATAGTCGACGTAACTCATTTTTTATATTGTACGAAATATGGAAAAAATTTATGTGACAGGTATAATGACTTTTAATACATGCTTTATCTTATGTCAAGTAGAGTCAATGACGAAATTCAACAAATTCATAATTTAAATGACAATAGTGACCAATAAATAATGATGAAAAAAAACAAATTATCTGAATTTTCGCATGGTTGTTAAAGAACAAAAATATCATACTTTTGGAATAATGTAACCATTTTGATTTCGGTATCGAACCTCCTTAATATCGACTGATCATGACTTATTTTTTATTAGACAACTATTTTCACCCTAGAATAACATTAATTTATTTTTTAGACTGTTAATTGGTATTTTAAACTCAATAATAATGAATAATTAAAAGAAATTTTTTTTATCAATATTTTATGTTACTGGAATGTCGGATTTTACGATGTAGGATACCTAACCACAACTTAAACATGCGATGAGACCATCCGAAATAGCATAAGAAAGAAATTACAACGTAGTTGTTAGCCTTTCTAAACGTCCCTTAAGTGTGCCACTCGAAAATAACGTTTTTTTCGAAGGAGTTAAGTACGCATAGACCATTTTTAAAGTGTTCCTACGAAGAAAGTTGTTGAGGCACACGCATACGGGGCATCTCATTCTTTAGGATTTTTAGTGTAGAATGAATGTATGAAACTAGAAATTGAAAAAATGAAAATTTATTTTTTCTATATTGAAACAATTAAAAAATTTCTAAAAATTGGTGTACGCTCACATTTTTGGTTTCACAAGGTTTCTAAAGATAAACACACTCTTTGTAAGTGTTTTTTTGGAAGAGTATGATAATACGAAGACTCTATTAAATTTCCAGAGTGATGGGACTAAAGTTATTTTTTTTTATAGCAATATTACAATAAATTTTTTCGTTTTTCTTCTTTACAATACTCATTCGACGTAAATACATACAAGACCCTATTTTCTTACATTTGCATTAACAATACATCATAACAGACTGTAAAAGTTAAAGGTTCTATAGAATTACTCATATATGTGCAGAACTCTTATTTTCATCTTGCTTTTGCACAAAAACATATCTAAATGTGAAAACACATAAGAATAAATTATACCTCGAAATCTGAATCATTAAAGCTGTATATAACGTTCCAGCCGAGCTGCTGGAATTTCTTGCGCTCGAGAAGCACGGCGTGAAAGAAGACCAGAGCGAACAAGAGTTTCTTGTATTTTGATTTTGCGTTACAAGCTTCGAATTGCTGCTCGGTTATCAATCCGTAGAGGCGCTTCATGTTGGCTTTCAGTCCTTTTGGCGGTTCTGTCGTCATCTTTATTCCGGCTTGCAGAATCGATATAGGAAATTGGGGAGTCGGGCTCGAGCTCAGCCACAATCTATATGTAAGAGGAAGTATTTTCTTTTTGGTTTATAGAATATTCGTCGTATAAGCGAAAGCCACCGTCTACTGTTGCATTATTGATATAGATTTTCAGGAATTCCATATAGCTCTCAAAGCTTATTTTTCAATTTAGATCTACATTTTTCTTAGAAAAATGTTTTGTTAAAATTTTCAATAAAACTAATCAATTGATTCGTAAATATTTAAGAAGTGACAGGAAAGAAGCCAAAGGAGAGAGTGCACCTGCAATTAACACTTACTATTGTTCATCGACATTCTACAGTGTAAAATAAATTAAATAAATACTTATAGTCTAGTCTAGTCTGGATGAAAAAGTTACATAATATATAAAATATCTGCCTTTTTATTGTAGTTTAGATGGAAAAGTGAATTGAAGCTTGTATAAAATAACATCTTTTAAAATGACTTTGTTCTCGAGGAACAACTTTCAATATAAATATTGAATTAAATATAAAAATATTTATTCCCTGTGTAATTCTCGAAATTAAAGACGTAAGTCTTTACGCCTTCATTTTTATTTTTATATTTAAATATATATTTTTTTGGTTAAAAAATATTATTATAGATACAGAATCAATTTCAAAGCCCTATAATTACATCGTCTTTTTAAGTATTTTTATTATTAAGCAGATAACTGTTTGAGAGGTGATTAAATTTTGTACTTCAGAGCTTTCACCCTACTTGCTACTCAAACCTTAGTAACTTGCAGTAATTGGATTGCGACCGAGAAAATTTTCAGAAATGCCCTAAAGGCTACTTTTGCTTGGGCAGATATGCTGATTTTTTGCTCCACCAAATTTCCAGAGCATTTTTCAACTTCTATGAACGAAGAGATGCGTGCGGTATTTCGAGTTCGTCAAATATAGTTATGCGCGCTTAGGATTCAGGTCCAGAGAGCTAGTTGGAGCGAGAGCGAGGGTGCGAGGCAGAGAGAGAGATAGAGAGAGAGGAAGAGAGAGAGGGAGAGAGAGAGATGAACGCCCTCGCATTGTAACTCTCTCTCTAAATAGGTCGAACTAACTTGTAAGAGCTGCATCAACGGGCCGGTGTTGACTCTGAACAGATATACCCCACACTCGTGGCCGCTGGAAAGCTATTACACTGTGACAAAGTATAACTTTAGACCATCCGGGTACACTTTAGCGCATTTTCGAATGTCACGCACAGCTCGCGCGCGCGCGCACGGGCCCTCACATTTCACTTATTTCGCGAATCTCGACTCTCGCTTGCTCTCTCCCTCTCTCTTATTTTCGCCGTTTAATAGCCGGCAAAGCCTTTGTGACAAATGAGATGGTATAATTTTATTGGACAGTTTTTTAAAAAAATAATCAATTTATAGAAAATGATGATGTTTAGTGCGATAATAAATATTGAAAAATTAGTAAACTTACAGTCCTTAGAATATTCATGTTATAAAGTGTTACTACTATATAAGGCTATTTAAAATTAGCAGGTAATTTTTACGTAAGTAAATAATATGCATATATATATATATAACGAGACGCATAATTGCAGAGTATTTTACGTCATTACCTGAATTCTGGATGAACGTCTTTGCTATTTCTCAAATTCTCCACTATTTTATCAAGCTTCGGCATCCAACTTAATGATAAGTGGCAGTTCGCCAAAAACACCCAAGCTCCTTCTTTAGAACCGACTTCAATCATCCTGAAAATTAATGAGCAGCTCAGAAAGAAAATTCATTTTATGCTAAAAAAATATAAACAAACAAATGACGATCAATTATTTATTTTTATTTCAGCGACGTGACTTGTATTGAAAATTTTTTTAATCCTGTAAAAATAATAATGAGAAAATTTTCTATACTAAATTTGTCCCCTACAATGATTTTAAGGAAAACAGTAAAAAATCTGCAGCAATTCAAGCCGTCTAGGATATTTTTACAGCTAAATATCAGTACAATATATATCATTAATTGAACATAGGGATGTATAATTCCGATGCCTCGTGAATGGCCATCGAGATGGAAGTGCATATGAGAACGTAAGCGCGCGCACCTGGTGGCGATCGGCGCTTGTCCCTGTCCAAGCGACAGCGTCATGAAGCGGTGGGCCATGTCGAGATGCTCGGCGAGCTGCATGAGGGCGCCTGTTGGATCGACTCCCGGCGACAGGACGAATATCAGGGGCGTGCGCTCGGTCGAGTCCTCGAGCACGGCTCTGACGTCGAGGACCGGAGGCTCGACGAACGCCTGGCCGAGATTGTGGACGATGAAGCCGCGCAGGCAGCTCGTCATGCGGTCCGCCCGGCAGCTGCGTACGACCAGCATCTTTTGAAGCTCGCTGCAACGGTCCTCCCAATCGCCTGGTAGAGCCTCATTTTCGGGCTCGTTCGATACGTACCTATATGAATACGTAAAGAGATTAATTGCATTGACAAGATTATAATTCCACTCTGCGATACGGCAGTAGCAATTTGGTAAGTTTCACTTTCAGGAGGGAATACGGGAAATAATTACTTTTCATTTAATGGTTATTGATATTTTACTATGTACGGTGATGAAATTGCGCGTGGCTATTAAAAGATGAGCAAGTCTTGAAAGCAATTTTTATGACGTTTGATGTTATATGATATTTTGTGCAATTACTCTTCGTAAATTGAATTAGATTGACTTTTGGTATTATGATTCTAATTAATTGATCTTGTATTAAGTATAATTGATAAAACGTACAATTATGTTTTATGACGAATATTTTATTTTACTCTCAAATTTTGTTATTTTTTTCACGCACATAGACAAGCTATATTTGACATTTCTCTAACTACAATAGTCCTACTATTCCTAGTGTTTCTGTTACTAAATTCTTTTTGAGTACTGTTGTGTGGATGCAGAAACGTATTAAACGCAAAGTCTTCGGTTGCCCAGAATGCATTCATTCTTTCTTTTCTTTAATTTTTATTTTTATTTTCATTTATTTATAGAATATTTTAATTTTTTTATAACAAGCGTGTGTTTGGCTGCTCTTTATATCTACAAAAGTTGCATTCAAGTTTTCCTTTCTTTTCATTGCTCTTTGTGCCAAAAAATTAAATATAAAAAAAATGCCCATAGCTTTCCTTTCCTAAAGCCTGCTTAACCTTTCGGTAAAACACTTTTTTTACTCTATTTATTTTTTTTATTTTTCTTGTAATATAGTTATTACTTATTTACTTCCGCGTGCAGGGAAACAATTATAATGATCTTCCACATCCTCTGAAATATTATATTTTCAAACCTCATCTGTAACGCATAACAATTTCAATACGAAGCTATCACTACAGTACATTTATACTTCGTATCCGATTCTAACACCTTAGTTCTCAAATATTAAATTGCACTTTTCATTTTCTCTTGCATTCCTTAGTATATTTAAAATTTTCAAATGGCTCATTCTTTATGCTTTGTAACTGGATTTCTTTTGAATGTTTAAATCCCATCATTTTTTTCTTGTTTTCAAGCATTTTTATTTTTTTATCTCTATTACCTTTCGTTGCTACTGATTTATTTATCATGTCTTTTATATTGCACTATTGTTTTTCTATGTTGTTACTTTCTCCATCTATTTTAAGACTCTTGGTTTATCTATTTTAATGTTTAAATGTTTTGATATTTTCGTCTTTGTCCACTTAAATATTTCCTCCAATGGCTTTCTTTCTTTGGCAAATATTTCTTAACTTGCTGTTCTTTTCTGCTTTATAATTTCTAAGTTTAGAGGAACGTGTTCTGAATTATAACATAATCAATAACTGTACTTCCCCTAGGGCCTATGTATATGAGCAAATCTCCCGAAATTGTAATTTCTACGTAACAGAGCGAGCATTTCTAAATTAATAAACTTAAGTAATATTGTAATGCATACACTTATAAAAAAGATGTTCTTAATTTTTTTTTAAATATCCGAAAAGCTAATGTTCTTCTTGAAAAAAAAACAAAGAAAATGGCCTGTCGCAGATATAAGTACCTCATTTACGAAAGAAAACTACTATACAGCTGAAAGAGAGTTAGATCAAATCATATCTCGTTTTCAAAAGCAACATTATTGACATACATTAACACTTGTTAAGATATTATTTACTCACTTAATTTTTATTCAACTTTTACAACGAAGAAATTATACTTTTTTCTTTGGTTTTTTAAGTTACTTCCTGTAATTTGCGATACATTTAAACTCGATATATTTCAATTCACTTATTATATATATATTATTTACCATAATCATCTATTTGCTATATCTAAATGTAAATCTTCAACTTACAATTTTTTAATAGAATATTCTTTCATATCGTTTTTTTTATATAGATATTGATATAGATGTGCTTCCACTCACGTAACTTAATAAAGTTTTTGATGGCTGAAATAATTTGTTAGATAGTAGTGAATTATTAACGAAAAAAAAACAGTAGAATGCTTACTGTATAATTTTACGGAATGTAGCATCACCTACGAAATAATATTAATGTTAAATGTTAATTTTTTGTTTTTCCTATCTACCTATTTTTAAAAAGAACCTAATTTTAATCCAGTATTCCCTTTGCATAGGCATATACCATTTTGAATAATTTTTGCTTTACTGATTTAAAATCTATTTAAACGTATATATTTATTTTCTAGACAATGTTCAATTTCGAATGTCATACCAACTTTGCCAGTCGCGAGGAGACTGATCGAAGGACATAACGAGGCTGTGAAATCCCGGAATCTTGTCAAGTTCAGTTACGTTATCCCAAGATTCTTCGGGTAACCAACTGACGGGTTTTTCAGCTTGACTTTCGCGGTCGAGAACTATGCCACCAGTTAGTAAAAAGGCATACTCAGCTTGGACAATCTTGTCTTGAGCTTCCAAAATTTTAATGCACATGTGGAAGGAGAATAGGAGTTTGTGCTGCTCGAACAGACCTCGGCAAGTGTTTCTATACATTTAAAAATGTCTGAATTAATAAAACGACTATTTAGCAAATAAAATATCATATAAATTAGAAAAGAATTATAAAACTTAACGAAAAAAGAAATGGAAAATGTTTGAAGATTTTCACAATTTTTCTCAATTTTTCATAATTAGTTTTTCATGAAATTACATAATGTGATAGCCATTAAGATGTTTCAATAAATTAACTCTTTGAATATTGATTCTTAATATATAAAAACTGAGCATTTACTTATCAAGGCTTAGCAAATGAAATAGATAAAATAAGATGGTTTGTTAATTTGGCCATAGATTTAATTCGGCCAGATGTATATTTGCTCAGCCCTACTTCCTGGGAAAACTTAATTAAATATAAAGGGTGTTTGTACTAGTAGTTGAACGATTATTAGAAGGTGGATAAATTGTAATTTATTTAATAAATAACAAGCTGTTCAAATTTATACTTCATTTCACTGTTAAGAAGAATTTAAAATCCAACTATAATGCAATTTTTTTTATCAAGTTTATCTAGCCACGGTAAGCCATATCAACGGTTATGAAATCGTCCATCTATAGGGTTTAACCGCTTGTCGACTGGTTTAGTTACCCTAAATATACAATAAAAATGAGGAAATTTCAAAAATTTGTAATAAAATATTGTTTTGGAGCTACCACTTCCAATAATATAGCAAATAATATATACTACGGGGAAATTTTCCTATAACCTACCGCAAAAAGGTCTAGAACGATCATGTGGTCCACGGTTATATTCTGTACGGCCATTTTTTCTGCGAATTTAACGATATTTTTTTTGGGATAATTTTATTCGTGCATATTTTTACTGTTCTGAATTGCTTTCTTTAGTAAAGGTAGATTGTATTTTAATGTACGATTACATATTTTTGTCCGTTCTGTTTTAAAAAAAAATGAAAATACTTTTTTCGACTAAATTGACCGAATTATCGAAAAATGCGATAAAGCATAGTCGAAACGATTTTTTACATTTTGACTTTGTGTAAATTCTTTAATCTGTTCAATATTTTTGTAAAAGATTGTACATCTTTGATGTCTGTTTATTCGTTTTTTTTTCTAAACACACTTGCAGAAACATACAACATATTTATTTTCAAAGTGGCCGAATTACTCACTAGGAGAGGGTCAGACCTCCGGATCACGGATTTTGCTCAAACTTTGAGATATGTTTTTGGATACCAAAAT